>CAJQZN010043635.1:0-34768 GCA_907164685.1 Colias eurytheme | reverse complement strand
TCGTGGATTTGTATTTCGACGTTATTACAGTCATCAGCTCTAAAATTACTAGTTCTAAGACAAAGATAAGAAGATCAATTCAATACATGGTCGTGTAATTAAATTGTAATCTAAGTAAGCGAGTATTTCCGCGTACCTCTACGTTCACTTTCACTACTCGACGTGGGGGCACTGACTAAACCTCATCACGCTAATCATCTATAATATCGACTCTATCGTCCAGTATTAGAGTACACTTTCGCGGGTCGCAATTTTTCCACGTATCAGGTGTGTATGTATGGGTGACATGACATCAGGCAAGGTTTGAACTGTTACGTGTGACCTTGAGTTGTTGACTTTCTACGTTGGTCACTTTTGCTTTGATGTCTATTTTAGGATGTTTCAAGGTTGTGATATCTTCGTTCGATTAATTATAGACACAAGTGATATATTCTGCGTAAATGTGGCTTTCTATAAGTTTAATACTTAATTGTTATTTAATAATTTTATTATGGTCGATTACACTTAATGTGCGCTTAGGTTGTAACTTTTTATGGTTCATTATGTTTTGAGCTAGGTAATGGTAAATTAGTAATTAGTTCTATATCCTATAAAAGTTTATCTCTGAATTAACCTCAGAAGTTTTAATTATTGGCCGTCATATTATTTCAAATGTAATACCCTTGTTTTTCTACTACAATAATGTATTGGAAAGATGAAACTCGATCATTTTGTTGTCCATTCGAATGGTTTGCATATTTCGCACTTTCTCTTGGCACCGGTGCTGACAGCATGATACGCAGATTGACTGATGGAATACACATTTGTTTACAAGCAACTGGATTATTTTGTTAAACTTGTAAGTAAAATGTTGGATTTAATAAATTATCAGGAACTCAAAACGCATCCCTATACTGATGACTATCATGTTTACTCGTAGGCAGTTGTGATTGATTATAATTTATAAGGTACATCTACTTCAGTGATAAAAATTAGGCTCTAAGTATATTTTAAGGATAATTTATATAGCCTATTGCATGCTATTGCGTAATATTTTGTTAATAACTACTACTACTTCTATGGGAATCGGGAATATCCTTTAATTATATGGTGGTCGAATAAAATAACAACCGCAAACTTTATGTGAACAAAATTTACACATGTTGTCACAACACAATTATAAATGTGATGATGAATAAAACTATAATCATTCAAAAACGTTGTGTTTCCCTAAATATAAACGAGTTATCCTTACCCAATTCTTAGAACCGAACTGAACCAAATGTCCTTAATTATAATATTTATTAATTACGTTACTGAGTCAAGTTTTGGTTAAATATAGGACTCAAACGTTGAGGAATACGGTCTCGAAGGACTTTTACCTTCATGGGTGACCTTCGACCGCTGGTGACGAAATTATCGCCTTTTCCTCTCAAGAGTCATTGTTATGCTTGACATATTATGATTCAACGTTGCAGGGTCCACGATGTTTTCAATGTTAATATTTTGTATTGGTACAATTTTTAAGGATTGTTTCATAACTATACAATCAGTAAATGCCTAAAAGTTTGGTAAGGAGGTGTTTGTTATTTAATTTGACTATCAAAAATTTATATACATGGTTATAAGAAGCACATTCTATGAAATTAGGAGAGGAAAAATATGGGTAGTATTTGATTGTGGTACTGATCAAAATGATCATACAAACTGTTATTGTAAAGATCTCCTAATTACTCCCGAGAAATATACTGCAATTACACTCATTCCATCAGATGTTGTTTTACGTAATTAATGGAATTTAAATAGCTTTGAACTTGTCTGTCTTTAAGAAGGTCTTCACCTCGGGCGTTGTTCTCGTAATGTTGTCTTCCCCAATGTAGAATCGAAATAGAAATCAAGAAACAGTGGGCAGTTTTGGCTCAAATCTTCAAGGCAATGGCTTGTTGTACTAGTGATATAGTGTTTGGGAATGTAGGAATTATAACGGGTTTAAAACGCGGTTTATTTGTTACATATGGATGTGTGACCAGCCTCACTGTATAGACGAATTGTGAGGATAATTACTCGTGCAAAGGAAGTATGAAAAACTGACGAGACAAGACATTTGAGAATACATATTTTTTTATTTAAGAATGCACAGTACTCAATATTATAAACATAGATAACATATTCAGACTAAATGGTAATTATAATTGTACTTAACATTCGCTGATAGATAATAACTACGTTAACTATTTACTTATATTGTCAATATAAAATAACATTATAGGTAAATCTTTAAATACATTATCTCATTTATATTTTTTACATATTATCCCTTTTCGCAAAACTCAAACATTTATTTATTCAGTCAGACTTCTTCTAGAAGCACTTTTGAATCGTCATAACATATTTTCAACATTCGGAAAGCAGTATTTAGAATTACCGGCAAGAATATTAAATTAAATCAATTAATAATTTTTCTTATAAACCGTTTTAAAATGAATTCTCATTAGATATTTCAGTCGGCACTCTGGGACGCATGTCTCAACCGTATATATTTTTATCTACAATTTATTAATTGTATCATTGTTATTGTATATGGTAACGAGCTATGCTCTTGTAGCTTGTTGATTATTGAGGTCAATCTAGTTTAGCGACGAAGGACTAAACAAGGGGCTAATTTGGATCCTACGATGCAGTGGCATCACGTAAATGGTAATAGTCGATTCCTGGGTTCAGTTAAAAGGAAAGTTTGGGGCATAAGGTTACCAGAATTTTAAGTTAAGCTTTAAAGATGTGTATTAAGATGTGTGTAAGTTGATTTTGATTTAATATTCATGTCCAAAAAAGATTGAATGAAGGATGAATCACTGATCAAAGGAATATGAAGACCACCTGGGCATTAAAGATTCAGCTAAAATTGCCGTTTTTCACAGAAATTAAAATACATGTACTTACTTACTTACTCCTGTGGCGCTGAAACCCCGAAGTGGGTCTTGGCCTCCGAGACGAGAACTCTCCACCTTCCCCGGTCCTGAGCGGTCTCTTGCCAATTGTCATTGGCTTGGAGCTTACTCAGGTCCCTCTCCACTTGATCGCGCCAGCGATACTTGGGTCGACCAACTGGCCGTCGGCCCGACGGACGACCCAAGTATGCTCTCTTCAGACCTCGCTCCTCACCCATTCGCTCTACATGCCCGAGCCAACGCAGGCGTCGTGATTTTATTTCCCCAAGTATATTTGGCTCGGCCATGAGTTTTTCTAAATCGGCATTCTTACGGACTTTCCAGCTTCCATCCTCTTGTTGGATAGGACCAAAGATCTTCCTAAGAGGCTTTCGTTCGGTAACTAAAAGGTTACGCTCTTCGTTCTGGGTTAGGGTCCAGGCTTCACAACCATATGTAAGTATTGGTCTTATAACCGTCTTGTATATCCGCAGTTTGGTTTTTTTACTTAAAAGCCTGGACACGAGCACTTTATGCAATGCTGCACCACACTTGAGGGTATTTTGGATGCGGATTTTAATTTCTTCCTCTCTGGTGTGTGTATCAGTTATCGTGCAACCCAGATATCTGAAGCTAGCTACTCCCGTGTACGTTGTATCTCCAACCTGTAGGTTTTGGCGCTGAGTTCGTGTGTCCCTATAGCGCTTCATGTGGAGATATTCCGTTTTTTTGACATTTATTTTTAGTCCGACTTTTTCTGCTTCTTCTTTCAAGATCTCAGCGGCTTTGCTAACTTCGTCACGGTTTTCACCAAGCAATGCGAGGTCGTCTGCATATCCAATTACCCTATGCTTTCCATTTAGTAGCACTCCGCAGTCCAATGCAAGCATTTTCCGCAGGATGTATTCCAGTACCAAATTGAATAGCACAGGCGACAGAGAATCGCCTTGTTTTAATCCGGTAAAAACCGCAAACTCTTCTGTTAGTTCTTTGCCTACTCTCACTCGCATGTTACTGTCTCCAATCGCCACTTTTATTAAGTCCACCAGTTTGGTTGGAATTCCAAGCTCCTTTAAAATTGCGAACAGGGCGCCTCTATCGATACTGTCGTAAGCTTTTTCGAAATCCACAAATAGCGCGTGCATGCTCTGAGCATATTCCCACCTCTTTTCCATGATCTGTTTGAGGAGGAAAATCTGATCTATCGTACTTCGGTTCCGACGAAACCCACACTGATAGTCACTGAGAATTTTTTCCGCGTAGGGTTCCAGTCTGTCCAGCAGTATGTACGACAGGATTTTATATGCTGTTGGCAGCAGAGCAATTCCGCGGTAGTTGCTACATTTCTTCTTGCTACCTTTCTTGTGAATTGGGCAGATGATCCCTGTATTCCAATCTTTGGGCTGTATCTGTTCCTCCCATATCCTTCTAAGGACTTCGTACAACTTGGATTGAAACACCGCTCCACTTTGCTTCCATATTTCGGAAGGCACGCCGTCAATACCTGGTGCTTTGTTATTTTTGAGCCGCATAATTGCTTTGTGCACTTCTTCAAATGTGGGAGCAGGTACATCTTCCTTGTTGTCTTCAGTCTCCCTGATTATTTCAGCTTGAGGAGGTGGGCAGTTAAGTAGGTTCTGGAAGTACTCTCGCCATGTCATCTTGATGTCATCTCTATCAGTAATGAGGTCACCATTTTCGTCCTCCAGTACTTGGGTTGTTGGTTGGTATCCTTTTTTTGTGGTTTTGACTTCCTGATAGAATTTCCTTGATTCACCGGCTCGTATAAATGACTCCATATTTTGAATGAGGTCATCAAAATGCCGTCTTTTGGCTCTTCTGATTGCTTTCTTGAGCTGTAACCCGCATTCCATGTATTTTCCAATCCATTGCCTATCTTGCTCCGCCAGAACCTTATAGTGTCGTTTTTCTTGCATTTTATCTTCACACTCTTGGCTCCACCACTTCCTCCGCTTTTTCTTCTTGACCTTTCCTAATACTTTAAACCCAATTTCTTTTACGGTGTTCTTTATATTTTCCCAAACTGTGTCAATACTATCATTAATATCTAAATCTTTAAATCTATTACTTAATTCTAATTGAAAATTTTCTTTAATATTTTGTGATTTTAGGTTGTCTATGTCAATTCTATCATCTGCAGTTTGTGAATGTCTTGTTACTGATTTTATTCTAAACTTCAGTTTTATTCCCAGCAAGTAATGATCACTGTCACAGTCTGCCCCGCGGAAAGTTCTTACATCCTCAATGGTTCTTTTGTGACGCTCATCAATCGCTACGTGATCGATCTGATTAATGGTGTGTCCGTCCGGGGATCGCCAAGTTCCCTTATAAATAAAATACATGTTGTCGATATAATTTTTAATTTGGTTTATATCAATCGAATTCATACTGTAGCCTATTTTACTTTTGAGTACCACATAATGTAATTAGTTCTAATCTTCACCAACTATTGAACCCAAGGAATAGTTACTCTAAACCGCGATCAGAGCGGGAATCAAACCAGAAATAGCTCAACGTAGCATTATGAATAGAAACTGCGGCATAATCTCGAGTGCTTGCTATCAAAATCAATCGGCGCTGACCTTTCCAGCGATAACTTGTGTCCTCTACAGAGCTATGATAATGAAACTTGCATACTAATTTCCTCGTGGTAACTCGTTATTAATAAATTGGTTCATGGTGCTGTTTGTTGCAATTCTCTATCTATCTAGTGTGCGTCAATGAAGTGGTTGATAAGATCGTAACTTTGTCTCTGATTTACTATTCTGCGTCGTCGCATTGAAGAGTTGATTTTGATTTAAGCGTCTCAGTTGCTTCGAGCTTAGTTAATTGTACATTTGTCTATTAATTTATAGGAATTCATTGCATTTACTTCTTTATTAAATATGTACTACCACAGCCAAAAACTTTCAACCCATATTTCAATTTTCAACTTTTTGTGCTCGTTTTTCAAAAATAATTTTTTTTTGCCCGCTTTAGGAATTTTAACGTATACCATGAATGTCAGACAGATATATAGACGTCCATAAAATAAATAAATGGTCATTGCAATCAGTAGGTAGTAGGTACGTTTACGTTAATAGTAAACCTAACTACACATTAAATTTGAATTGAATGAAATAGCTTTGAATTCGTATCCGACGATGTTTTGTCTAACACTATAAATACGCAGTAAGATTAACCACATAAGGAATTACGCGAGATTCCCTTTATACCACTGGGAATGAAGATGCAGGAAGAGCGTCGAGTGCAATTTTACAATCACACGACGTGATCATCTCAATTGCATCGCCAGGTGAAGGGACGTCGCCCACAGAAGGTCATTTCTATAAACGCCTAGAACTGGATCATGAGATAAATTGTTGGCATGCTAAAGGAATTTCCTCCATTGACGCCGTTTGTGATCATCAAACGTATTGGTATGGTCGGTTGGAGGTTGAAATAGCGTAGTTAGTGTATGTTTTGTAGGTGCTTTTCGATTGTTTGATTTAGTATATAAACATTAAACATATTGAAGGTTAAGGGTTTATGTTAACATGTAAGGCAATAACAAAAAAAAGTCAAGTGTTTTTAAATATTATTTTATCCGATGCAAAAAATGTAAAAAGGCTGCTTTGTAAAAGGGATCGGTAGAATGAAATAGATAAAAGAAAACAAGAATGTTAATCAGGCCATTGATGACCACATTATGCAATCGCACGTCGTATTTTACAGTATGGCAAATATTTGAGATATCAAAGACAAAGATGTTCAAAACCTATGACATCACGAGAGTTTGAGCCTGCATTAGGTCAGACGGGTGTGACGCGTCGTGACGTCAGCTGGCACTAGAGCAGTGCCCTAGGCTGCGACCTTGGTCGGAACAACTTTCCACCCGGAAAACAGAGCGCCATTTTATCACAATAATAAATGCCTGCGCTGGCCTCTGCTTTGGTTTTACACTGTGCATATGGTCTCGTTCCATTTAATGGATCAACATTGTCAGCTTTTCTGCTGGCTCCATTACTTTTGTCACTAAACATGTTTAAATAACGTGGATTATGTCTCGCTAAGATCTGATGACTGTATAACCACAGACTAATAATAATATACTACGTATACAAGTATAACGTATTTATAGATTCGAGGAAAACAATGTTCTTACCGCGGTATTAAACACGTTTAGAATTTCTATAAATCATATGAATAGCAATTATTGAAATAACATTACAGGGAGTGGAGATTTAGTAATGCATGTATTATTTATCGCAAGTCAGACGATAATATTATAGACGTAATTCACAAACTCAAATATTTATTCATTCAACTTTACTTTGAGGCTTAGACGAATTGATAGCGCCATAAGTCCTATACACAGATGTTAGTGCTATGTGTAACTGATCTTCCTCAACTAATAACGGGCCCATTAGCGTATATCTGTGGAAAAATATGAAGTAAATATTGCTGATCGGCGCTTGCTTTGGACCTTGAGTTCACGAATACAGTCCGCCCGCGGAGGTCGCCGCGCGCGTGTGTGCGTGCGTGAATTATAGGTCAACGTGTGTGTAGTGTCCTTGATGTTCTACGTTTAAATTCTTTAAACTGCTCGCGATAGGTGGAAATTCTTTTTAGGGTTCCGTACCGAAACGTTAAAACGGGACGGGACTGAGACTTCGTTATCTGTCTGTCTGTCTCCAGGCTGTATCTCATAAACCATGATAGCTAGAAAGCTGAAATTTTCACAATTGATGTATTTCCGTTGCCGCTATAACAACAAATACTAAAAAATTAAAAAATATATATATATTAAGGGGGGTCACCATAGTACGGAACCCTTCGTGCGCGAGTCCGATTCGCACTTGGCCGGTTTTTTGAAAATTTTGTCAAATGAGGCGTCACTGGTTCTTTTCTTCAGCTCCTGTGTGTATTTTCGTTACAACATCTGTGATTGAATACTGCGGATATGTATGGGCGGTGGTTTACATTAGGTAACATGTCTATTTGGCGCCCAATGTTAAAACCGTTGACAGATTCTTTACTACTCCGTATTTTTAATGTCTCTGGTGACAAATAATATATTATCGTGTCGTGGTTAATAGTGGAGCTTTTCATTTTAAAGTGAAACTTTTATTACATCGTCTCAAACTTTTTGGTCTGTGTAGCGCATGTCGCGTGTATCGCGGCTGCCGAGTAGGTATACCTACTCGGCAGCCGACCGTCACGCGACATGCGCTACACAAAGCAGTGTTCGGAACCGTTCGAACAGTTTCACTTTTACCGTGGTTTCATAAAACCACACAACATTTTTCTTATTATTGTTTCTGAAATTCTTGCTTACGAACTATATTGTTATTTATCATTGCTAATTCAACGGTATTCTTATCAATTTCCGCAAATGAATTTAATCTTCGGTTAAATTCATTTGCTCTGAACAAATATTTAAAACATACATCAGCTAGATAAATGGAAACAAAGTAAAATTAGACCTTTAGTATTTAAGCTATTGCATAGCTTCTATCGCGGGCCTTGAGCGCGGGGACCGAATCCAGAAATTCCCTATCGAAAAAACCTCACGCTCCCCACTCCGACGGGCACGGAGGTTTGGCTTGAAGGCATAGCATGCAATAGCTAGGGATGTGACCTCGATTCAGAAAAATCGATTACTCAATAATCGATTTTTTTTGTTTAGAAATAAATCGATTTGTGAAAAATCGATTTTTTTTAAAAAATAATCGATTTTTGTTTTCACCTCGACTTTTTATGCGAAAAAACCTATTCGATGTAAGGTAAAGGCCCCAATACCGGACCATGTACCAGTACCAGAACACTCCATGCATTTATATATATACCTATATATTTGTGAATATAGATACATATACAAATACATGGAGTACAGATGGCGCTGATTTTTTTATCGACTTGTTCAGTAAACTAACTTACCAATTTTTTCATAATACTGAAGTTAGCTGTCAGGTGTAAATTTTAAAATTTATCACAAATTAATTACAGTAAAAAAATACTTCTAAAAATTTTCATTTGTAATTTTTATTAATTTTCACGTGAAATTTTTTGAAGTGAAACTTCTTTATCGGGGTTGGAAAAAAAATTTAGTGTAACATTTTTTCGTCACGCGTGACATTTTTCCGTTACGCGCCATCTTTTTCTTATCCCTACCACGCGTGATTCGATGTATTTCTGTAAAGTTGCATATAGTAAATTATTTTTTGAAAAATAAGGTCATAAAGAAGTTTCACTTCTTACGTGTGTACACTAGTACACGCATACATTTTTTTTATAATAATTTAATTGCCATCAAATATCATGAATATTTTTAGTCTGTCAACTTTAGTGTCATAATTTGTCATCCATCGCACAGATAGCACTATTTACAAAAATTGATTTAAATTGTGTAATTCTTATAATCGATTTATTAAAAATCGATTTTTACCATTAATAAAATCGATTATAAAAAATCGACAATGGAAAAAAAATAATCGATTAAAGTAATAATCGATTATTTATTCACATCCCTAGCAATAGCTTTACCGCGGTAGTCCCCGAGTGCCACACGTCTTTTTTTTACAAGTATAATTATTATTATCTATAATCACAGCTTGTTGTTTTATAAATTATAGTAGTAATTTTGACGACGCGGTTGGCGCAGTGGTAAAGTAACTGCCTACTGAGCCGACGGTCCCGGGTTCGATCCCCGGTCAGGGCAAATATTTGTGTGATGAACTCAATTATTTGTTCTTGGGTCTGGGTGTTATTATCTATATATGTATTTATTAAATATTATGTTTATCGTCGCCTAGTACCCACAACACAAGCCTTAATTGAGCTAACTGTGGGACTAGGTCGATTTGTGTAATAATCCTATAATATTTATTTATTATTATTTATTATTTAATCAATCGATAAAAACAGTTTTTCTGTTATATCAAAACATCCATACATTCAAAATACTTCTTACTATTCCAGAAATATTTACTTTAGGCTTCGAAATTACAGATAAAGCAATGCCAATAACAAACTTGGTGACAGACAATAAAAATAGTTGTAATTATCTCAAATGCAGCATTTAGGCCATTTCACAATATTATGAAAGCGAATTTATCTCCTCTAGACGCGTTTATTTTGCCCGGTGTTTATCTTATTCGTGTGAACAGCTGGTTCAGTGGTACTCGCTGTGTTGTGTTGACTGAGCGGTATTGTCTCGTATAGTATCTTTATCGAAAACAGATATAGCTATCGTTATGTTATCAATCTTTGAATATCTTCCTATGCATCTTCAATTGTTGTTTTGACTGATGTCTGAATCTTACTTACTATTTGTTTAGATGTTGTAAAAATATTTCATTATCTGTGGTAGTTAGTAGTATAAGCCAGGTTGCCTGGTAGCAATTGCAGTTTAGCAATAAGGCCGCCTTTTGTGCAAATTATGCTTTTGTAATACTACTTTTTGCGCGCTATTGTTTTCTTTATTTTGTACAATAAAGAATCTATATCTTCTTCTATCTTCTATAATATAAAAATGAATCCCAAAATGTGTTGGTAAGCACATAACTCGAGAACGGCTGAACCGATTTCGATAATTCTTTTTTTATTATATTCCTTGAAGTACGAGGATGGTTCTTATGTAGAGAAAACGTAAACATGTACCACGGGCGAAGCCGGGGCGGACCGCTAGTTATAAATAAATAGTAAGGTCTATTACCATAATGCTAGTGTGAAATGCAGTAACCGCTTGTTTGGATATTGCAATTAGTCTAGTTGTACTTTCGTATGCAAATTATAGCAGATACCATACGACAAAATATTGCACAGATATTATATCGCAGGTGCTTGAGAAGGCTGTATTGTATTCCGAAGAAATCTTAATTTTATTACTAGTCTGTTATCATCAATTGACTTCAAAAAGTGGAAGATCTGAGTTTGACTATTTTTTTTGTTTGCATAACTTTCGACTGATTCTTTTTTAATTGAAAGCCACCGTTCTTTGTACTTCAGTGCCTTCTATGTGATCTGATTTCAATTTGTTCTAGTTTTGACAATGTGACGTGGTTTAGATTTTTGTAATAAATTCGAATTTTCTGGAACTTTGCTTATATCCAGAAACAGACGCAATACTTACCCGCAGGTAAAAAGTAGTAACTAGTGTAAAGGAAGCGTCTGTTGCAGTTGAACACATTTGGTGGATAGGTGAACTCGCCTGGAACAAAAAGAAAATTAATTTTAGTATCATGTGGAAATATTTAATAAGGAAACATAGGATTTTCAGATACACTAATGAAAAATTTCGAATTCGTGTATTAGGTACCTGAAATTTTAAACATGAGCTGAATTAATGCCCTTTTCTCAGTGATTCCTGTTTCTGAAAAAGAAGCCAATCCTTCTGCTTAACCTTTAAATTAATTTAAATTATCTAACCTTTAAGTTCGATGTGATTTCAATACAATTCATTTTATTATTAACTAGCGGTCCGCCCCGGCTTCGCCCGTGGTACATGTTTACGTTTTCTCTACATAAGAACCATCCTCGTACTTCAAGGAATATAATAAAAAAAGAATTATCGAAATCGGTTCAGCCGTTCTCGAGTTATGCGCTTACCAACATATTTTGCGATTCATTTTTATATATAAGAAGAAGATTAACAATTGAAATGTTTGCGTTGCCACTATTTAGTTATATTTATAATGTCACATGGTTACAAGTATTTCCCACTTGACGGTGTTGAAGTACTCTCGACGCTCTATCACTTGAATAATTATTGATAAGCTCTAGTTTTGGATAATAATGAGGTAATTGGCGATTATTTCATACATTTTACCGCTTTCAAGTTTGATTTCTAGTGTTTCCAATGCTACTAGGAATTTTGCTAGTGTTTTGAAAGTATCTTAGTTCTTTGTACGTCATAATGTTTTTTTTTTCGTTTGAGTTCTATGTAATAGGTGTGTTTCCTTTATCTTACAATAGTTTACTATGAAATTAATAATGCTATCTATTATTTTTCCTTTAGCCTCATAAGATGATATTTCTCTTAAAAATCACTTACGGTAATAACGTAACATTATTATGATTTTCTACAGGTGGTAACGAGAAGTGCCAATTCAATTCGAGGGGCGTTATTTGCGACCCTAGTGGCCTTCGACAAGCAGTGGAACCTCGCACTCACTGATGTGCTAGAGGTGTGGAAACGAAAGGGACCTAAGAAGAGGAAAGTGCCTCCTGGTTTAGGTATGTATTAAGACTTTGTAGCGGACATATCTGGGTAAAAATAGCAGTTCTAACCATTTTTTGTTAGATAAGGCTCTGGATAATAAGGTGGTATTTACGATGGAGAATATTAGAAAGGCAGAGTTGGAAAAATATAAGCTACATAAATAACATGAGCCTAATTTGTTTGATTTTCATTATTGTGAAGAGATAGGGGGTTGCTATAGGGGGATTTGATTGCTTGTCAGATAATTGGCTTGATATTTATATACAGTTAAGTATAGGTAACTTCTTTTACAGAAGAAACCCATGTAACATATAAAATCCTAGCTTCATAATCAATGTATGACGATCTCGAGAGAACCTGGGTCATCTTATCAAAATGGTTACGCCATGATTATATAGCTTCATAATCAGATAGGTAAAGATAGGAAGGTTATCTTATCAACTGGTGTAAACTTCCTTAGGTACCCCAGTAGCCAAGGGTACAGCGGCTGCGATATCCCCGGTGCCGCTTGTGACGGAGACGCCGCTGGGGAACGGCGTGTGGGAGTGCACCCGCCACGTGCCGCAGTTGATGGTGCGCGGGGAGCACGTGGTGCTGGTCAATATTGTGGAGAGATAGGGGGGGGATTGTCAGATAATTGTATATAGTTATGTATAGGAAGGCATCATCAGTCATCTTATCAACTGGTCTAAACTTCCAAAGGCGGGAGGGGGTTGTCTTGACAGATTTTTTTTTATTGTGATTAGGGAAGCGCTTGACCACAATCTCGCCTGGTGTGACTATGAGTAATAATGGACTAGATATTTTTTGTACATAGTGGTGTATGTTTATGAAATTGGACTGTTTTGTTAATTCAGACTTTCATTTATTCTTTATTTATTCACTGCGAAGTTTGTACGTATAATTGTGTAACATGTAAGGACACCTCAATATGTCGCAGCAAAGCAGTCCTTTTCATGTTTTGATTCTATTTGCACACGTTTCGTAGTTCTCAATTCATAGTATTACATTAGATATGTAAATTCGTTAGGTGTAAATAAATGAAGATTTAAATACTAATAAGTGTTTTATGTTCCTATGTATTAACAATTGATATAGTTTTAGCTATATGTTTAGAGATTCGTAATATTACAATTATTGTGATGCTTTTAAAGCGATCTATTAATTTTTACCCTTGTATCCATTTATTTTGAGTTAAGTGTAAGTTAAATTTTAAGAATAAAGGTCTGATTAAAATTAAGCTGTTTAAAATTAGATCTTGTTAATTATTATATCCCTCCATATTGATATACATACTGTAAAACGATATATATGATCCGTTTGTTTGAATGTTCTTAAATTACTAGTAGGTACAATACGTCAAAATCTATTAATATTCGAAAGCAAACTAATGAATTTTATATTTGTTTGTTTATAAATAAATAAGTTGTTTTACATAAACGAAGTGTCGATTTCTCTCCCACATTCGGCAGATTTCTCATTATTGTTTCATTATTGCAATTAATGACAACATTCATTGTTAAGCTTTTGTATAATATTAAAGACGAAACGTGGAATATTCGTATCGTTTGTATAAAGATATGTTTATTCAAAGAAAACATTATTAGTCTGGATATTTATTTATTGAGATGAAATTCTCATGATTTGATTTGTTGTTTTTGCAGTGATCGAATAAATTTCCAAGTAAATTTTTAAATGTTATTATAGTTTTAGTGGTGTTAGAAACCTTATTAAAACTTCTGTTGATAACTAGCGAGAAAAAAAATATTGTTCGTCTGTTTTTATTTAGTTCGTATTATTTACTAGTTGTTTAAGTGTTTTTCTTTTTAAGGTACGTTCAGAATGAAATAAACTGATGCATGTTTTTTTTAGGTTTATTGTATTTCTATTTGAATAAATAAATAATTAAAGAAATTTAATTTCGTTTTATTTTAAACCCTGATTACTTTTTTTTAAATATCCCATTCATATATAAAAAATAATCAATTTGATCTACATTTCATAATTTAATGTCACTCACAATTATAACAAGCGTCATTCATAAATTATAAAAAATGAACATAATATTTTAGCCCACATACTGCGAGGGCAGTGGACTGGGGGCGTCGCACTTGCTCTGTTGTCAAACACTCGTCAAATATTAATAACCTTTGAAACAAAAGGTCAGGAGATTCAACTAAATCGTCTGCAAACTCTTATCAACTATGCACATACTTATCAAATTTTGAGCACATCTAAACATAAAAACAGATAAAATTATGTCAATATTATATTAGCTAGAAATCTTCCGGTGTGCATAATAAACCAGTTGGTTGAATCTGTTAAATAATAAACTGCAAAATTCAAACACGAATCGCCATAATGTATTCAATAAGAACTCCACGGAGTGTTAACTCCATGGAAAGTCTGGTTGAAAGTAAATCCGAAAAAAGTAAAATAAAAAAAAAAAGTAATTCAAATTTGGAATCGCTATGGCGTGAAAGCGTATGATAACGCGCAGTCGGGCGGCGATGGGGTCGACGCACGGTCGCCGGCGGTCAACGGGAGCGTCGGCCGCGGCAGCGAGAAAATGGGAAAACAATTGTTAGGAACAATGCGTAGGCATTTCCGTGTTAGATTTACGTTTCATGAGAGTTTTCCTTTGTCGATGACATGAGAAAAGCGTACGAGAGTTTTCTCGTGACTAACATTTGCTTTTTCAGTGCCAAATGTTATCATTCACCTGTCTTGTTGTAAGTCACTGATCCGTTCCCAAGTTACTACATATAACAATACATAAACATAAACAAACTTCTTAACAACAACTAGTAAACGATAGAGCAGATTTAAGCGTAGGTACAATATTTTATTGATAAATTTTCTTTACAATCTGGTAATCCTTTGAAAATCCAGTTATTTAATTACCAGGAATCGAACTAATGACCTCTCGCCTCATCAACGTGCAAGCCAGTAGACCGAAGAATCTATTTATTGCTGAGGTGAATAAGATAATATTATCTATTTTAAATATTTATAAATAAATAATACTATTAAATCTATGTTACCTTGCTACACGGAAGTGTTCTTGAACTTAGATATATTGAAATAAACATAAGGACAAATTACATAATGCTGCGTGATAAGAGTAACCTTATAATCGGTTCAGTTTGATTAAGTTTTGAAAGATTCAACCTAATAGTATGGCCTGATATAGTAATTTGACTACAAAGGTCATACAGTACTATAACTGCCTTCGTTTTCATTCATAATTTTACCCAATTTCATAATTTCTAAAAATACCGAGTAGGTATATTTTTTCTACTAGATAATATAAATCTGTGACTATAATATACTACAAATTCGTGTAACGCGTGTATATTTTTAATACAAACAAAATTTTGCTTCACTTGATTTTATTATTTTCGATACTAACCCACGTTCCTATGATTATTAACGTTATACATAACTAAAATTAATTGCACTAATAAGACCTAGATTTGAAATCGTCTTAATGCATTCATTATGTAATAATTATAACAATAAATAACACGCATACTAGTAAAAAAATTACTAAAATTAATTTTGCTCTAAATTCCAAAAGAGTAAAAAGTTGGAGTCTGAATTTGCGTGAAGATCGATAGAAAACCGTTCAAAATTATAGAGTTATTGGCAATAACCACGATGTTGAGTTTTCGTATAGAGAAACTGCACTTTCATATTATTAAATATTCAGTCATAAAAATAGAAGATTTTTTTTATTAAAACTTGGCTCTCCCAATAATGTGTCAATTTATCTACTCGTGTGGCAATAGTGATAATATAATATTTTTATATTGAGTATTTTTTTTAATTAATGTTCTATATTCAAAAATTAAACGAGCGTGTTTGCCGAGCACACGTGTCAGAATTGAAACTTCTTGGCAAGATTCAAAAATACCAAAATCCTCGCCTTACTTCATGACGTGACGGTATTGCCATGACGCGACTTTGAAATTTTACTTTCAACGCGCTTAAAGAAGTTTCACTTCAACAAAATTCCAAAATATATTTTTGGTGGACCCAAATGAATCGCTCCCGCATTTTGGGAGACCCAAATCACAGATAATAAAGCTTGGACATGCAAACTTTCTCTAGTTCCGGAGTGAGTCAGCCGGGGGTGGTGTCTTGCAGTATAAATAGGAGACGTTACGCAATGGCGGCCGATGCACCGGCCCACTTGCACCAACGTTAACCGATGTTTATCGCGAGATTTAACTGTGTTGTAAGTTTAAAAATCAATGGTTGATAATTGGGTAATTTAGTATGAGAATTTGAGCTGAAGTCATTTATCTTCAAGAATGTTTTCAGTAGAGCTAAAAAAGCTCTTATTATATCTTAATATCTTAATACTATTATAAAGGCGAAAGTTTGTAAGGATGTAGGTATGGATGCATGGATGTTTGTTACTCTTTCAGGTAAAAACTACTGAACCGATTACAATGAAATTTAGCACACATATAGAGGGTAACTTGGATTAACACATAGGATGGAGGTTAGGAGGTTTTATCCCGGAAATCCCACGGGAACGGGAACTATGCGGGTTTTCCTTTGAAAACGCGGGCGAAGCCGCGGGCAGAAATCTAGTTAGCTCTATGTTACGTTTTTATCATTTTACTCATGATAATCTTTCTTTCCTCTATTATATTTTCTATAAAAACATTTCCATACTTCCGTAGATAACAATAACAACGTCAAACAACCTTTTAGTTTCCCCACTTAAATTTATTGAACCATTAACACTATACATAAAGATAAAACGAGAAAAATTATAAAGCTTACAATTAATTATTTTATTCACAAGGCGTCAAGACAAGCGTGTTCGTATAAGGCAAACAAGTCAGACACTTCCGTAATGTACATAATAAATGTACTATAATGTAATGTAAATTATGTGTAAAGCCACCAATGTCGACCACTATTCTTTTACGGGTTGACCTTCATTGTTTGAACTCCATGCATAACCTCCAAACGAAAACTACGCAGTGCTGCTTCGAATTCAGCTATGTATCAATTATATCAGATTAATAAAGATAATATTTCGTGTAGATACGCAAATTTTTCCTTTTTGATCAATACGGCATTGAAATTAGAATAGCTAACTTCTTAGCACTAACAAAATTGATATTGGTATTTTCTTATATCAAACATTATGATTATTAAGAGCTATTAACAAAAGTTAAGAAAGCGATATAATAAACTCTATTATATCAATTTAATAAAACTTTTTGTTACATTTAATTTTATTCAATATCCCTAGAACGTTGTGTTTGGCAACCGTCCTCTAACCAGCGTTTAACAAACTGCAGTTTACGCCGTGGTACCCGCCCCGCCGTTTTACTCTTTTTGTATTCGTTATTGCATCTAACTTGGGACCGGCTTGACCCATTTACTGCAAATAGACGCAGCGACGCAGACACGTGGAAGGGCTCGAATTCCTGCAGTTACCAAGTGATTTTTACCAGTTATTCCATGTAATCTAGCAGTTGCATGTGCTTTGTTCGAAGTGGTAAATGTTAAAAAATGTTATGACGATTCAATAGTGCTTTTATAAGAAGTCTAATTGAATAAATAAATGTTTGAGTTTGAAGCGTGGAATTTACTGGTAGCATTGAAATTAAGGGAGCTGATAGGTTATAATATAGAAGCGGTGTGATAATTACAAGCATTGGTTTGTTTGCATCAGATTGGATTATTAAAAAAACTACTAGTTTTAATCTTTCTCTAGTTCTAAATAATAGATTCTGCGTTTTACTGCTTGCGTTTTCTGTCAAAATTGGTAGTTATTTCAAGCTATGCTTTATCGGCATGCAAATTTCAAAATAAGCACATATTTACGTTATCTATGTATCTAAACACATAATATCAGCTTATTCGGTTCTTTAGTTTTTGATACAAAAGAAACAACTCTACAAGTTTCTTATAAGCGGAAAAACGTTTTAAATTCAAGCAAGATCTGGAGTTATCTAGTAAATTGTAATAACTAAAACGAATTGAAAAGATCGATTCATATTTATTCAAGTCGCCATTTCAACCGTTTTGTAGTGAAAGTGGTCACGGATTCTATTGTTTCTTTCTAGGAAAATATCAAAATGGACTCTTGTAGATAGCAAAGATTATCAATAGTTTTTATTAGCATTGCATTTCAAAATTTATAAATAGAGATGGGGAGAAACAAATAATATGGAACATAAAATACAAAAGATAAAAAAACGCGGGAAATTTCAATGGGAATTTAAATTGATAAATCTTTACGAGTATTTTTCAACTGAAAAGGAACGTTTTTTTCTATATTTGCCGACGTTTAGGCGTTTAATCAATCATTTAACATCATTGGCTATTGATATACGTAGGTATATACGGTACAGGCTTTTTCGGAAGTTTAATAATCAGTTCCTAGAAATTTACCTTTGAACCGTTGCAATTTTAACAATTTTTGTATTGGAAATATATTTTATCTTAATACTATTATAAAGGCGAAAGTTTGTATGGATGTATGGATGTATGGATGTATGGATGTTTGTTACTCTTTCACGTAAAAACTACTGAACCGATTACAATGAAATTTAGCACACATATAGAGGGTAACTTGGATTAACACATAGGATAGGTTTTATCCCGGAAATCCCACGGGAACGGGAACGGGAACTATGCGGGTTTTCCTTTGAAAACGCGGGCGAAGCCGCGGGCGGAAATCTAGTATTAAATATACTCCATCTTTAAATAGAAGCATTCATATTTTCAGCATAGTAACAAGGATTATTTACCTATTTACCGTAATTGACACAAACAACAAAATTACGTCAATAAAAGTTTGCGTGGGCCAAATCCGATTGAAGGCAACACTGAAGCCTTAAAATAACTTAATTTGGTAGCCTCAAGTGCTCGATAATCTGTGCTTATGAGATAAGTTAAGATGTGTCAAATACGTAAAGTTTTCTCTAAGTGTACCTAATTTGATTTAGCACTTTTATTCTATTAAAAGGTAAATAGCGATCTAGTCAACTGTTTTATAGTTTTCTTTTATGTTTGAATATTTTTTTGGTCGTGAAACCAATTTTTTTTGTACCTAATTTAAATCAATTTAAATACATTATATAGTTTTTTGTTTTTTTGGATTTTCTTTTATATTTTTTTGGTTATCATTTTAACATACAGTTCGTTTTATTTTACGTTTTAAATTTAATGACAGAGAAATAAATCAAAACAAACAGACGCCTCTAATTTACATTGAGGGAGGAATAATTGGAATATATAGAGAGTAAAAACAAAACACAAATTGAAATGTTTATATACTTATGTTTGATATTTGAATATTGTTATTTCTTTTAAGTTACTTTTAATTAAGATACATTATGTATTTCTGTTTATATAATTAATTAAGAAACTCTTACTTATATATCTATTTTTAGCAGCATATGCATACATAATACCTACCTATACATAGTTCCATAGATTTTCCGTGTGAAAATGCCTTACGCAATACATTCTGTTATAAAATATGAGTAATAAATAACTTATTAACGATATTTATACATTCGTCATTGGCAATTATATATTCTGTTATTAATAGAGTTCAATAGGAAAATAAGGTGTTTATGTGCTTAATTGGTAATTTAATAATAAAATCATCTATATCTACTAATATTATAAAGCTGAAGAGTTTGTTTGTTTGATTGATTGAACGCGCTAATCTCAGGAACTACTGTTCCGACGTGAAAATTATTTCGGTGTTAGATAGCCCTTTCATCGAGGAATATATATATATAGGCTATATATCATCACGCTAAGACCAACAGGAGCGGAGCCACGCGGGTGAAACCGCGGAGCGGCGCTAGTCAGAAATATGGTCATTTTTTCAGTTTTACGTAATAGAAAATAACAATAATTTAATACGAATTATGCATATACACGGCTATCTCTATAATCTTCGTCTAAACTTCTACACATTATTAACAATTTAAGTACCCTGTGATTTGTTGGCGGGAAAATGTCAAAACAATTAAAAATGTCACGATGACAGCTGACAATGACGGATTGCCACACCGTGGCATTTGGTCGTAAATAGAGCAGCTGACTTTGTCTATGACATTGAACATTAAAAAATATGAGGGACGAAATAATAAACTATTATGAAACAGTAACAGATAGATTAGAATTTAATTTGACTCAACATAATTATAGCATTGGGTCAATCGATTGCCTGTGGACATGAAGCTTAACATTAAGGCATTCCTTGTCTTTCTACTGATTTCCTATCTACCTTATTTGTCTAGAAAATTAATTATTACAGTAATTAATGACTAATTTTATGCACAAGTTTTAAAGCTTATATAAGTTGTTTAATAATTCATATAGACTATTTATTAAAATTTATGTACCGTGTTGCATAATTTTTTCATAAAAAGGGTAATTTAAGTGCAAATTTAGAATATTACTTATTAGTAAATGACTTGCAGTGTTTTTGGGAATACTACTAAGAAAATACGATTTATTCCAGTAAGTACTCTATTTAGGGCCGATTTTTCAATGCTTGGATAAAACTTATTCGTCGAATAATGTATAAAACTACCATTTTAAAAACGTATTCTAATTGCCCGTATTTGACAGTTCACGTGACATTTTAATATTATCATGTAATACTTTATTGGACGGATAAGTTTTATCCGAGCATTGAAAAATCGGCCCTTATTCGACAGTTTTTAACTCAAATCATTTGTCAGGGAACTTAATGCTAAAAAGTTCATTTAACTATTAGACGTTTTAGAATAATACAGACATAAATTAGTGGCTCAATTGTAAACACTTTACAGAACAATGGAAACAAACACATATTTAAATGTTCATCTATATTTAACAAGCTAATTTGTACTTCGTCAACTATTACTGTGAGAAAATAGTAATAACTAATAAAATATTGAGTTCTTCAAGCAATATTTACAAAAAATAATTACCTAGATATCCTGACTTTCCGCCATGTTGGTCAATATACAGACTAACCAACAGCGAAGAGAGGTATAATGTTATAGTACTCATACACACAATCACAGGGGCATTCCCTATTCCATAATTTACTTTTATTTAGGTACTTCACTAGAACGGAAGATTTACGGAAGTGAAATTACCATCATTCTCGTGCTATCCATCTATAAAGGTTTGTTTTTTGCTTGAACGCCGTAATCTTAGGAACTACTTGTCCGATTTGAAACTTCTTCGAGCTTTATCCTGCTAAGATCTAGGAGCGGAGAAGCAATGAAAATAGGAGTAAAATCTCTAAAATGTCTATAAAATTATCATGTACAAGTACAAGTACAAGTGACAAAATATGATCTATTGAAACAAGAAACCCTAAATGCGTGCTGACTGCACTTTCTCTCACTTCCTCATCGATAGAGCACACGACATCGTCATTATGTTTTTTCACCACTTTCCGCGTTCTGCGTACTATTATTTAGCGATTACAATAATTACGCTGAAAGTAAAATATATTGAATGTTTTCATTAAAAGCTGTGGAATTAGGAATTGTATGATTATAACGAAGTTCTATTTATAGTAGGACTTAATTACGGTCTAATAAATCCTTAAATTTAAAGTGATGTAAATTTAAATTAAAGATCAAAAGAATTATTGTTCCAAATAAACAATTTTGAATTTAAATTTTAATTATAACGTTACACTTGTCAATTTTGGTTTTTAATATTGTAATTATTTTTGGTATCTTTTCAATAGTCAATTCATCGGAAATCTATTTTATTATCACATAGAAAATATACCAAAATCTAGTTTCTTAATTTTGAAAAAAAAGATTGAAAGAAAATTTTAGTTTCTCTATTACGTAATGCCAATAACCTAGCGTAAAGAAAAACTAAATCAGCAAGCTGGCAACCCTACACAGCACCCGAGTCGCATGCGCCCGCGCAGTGAAAGTGCTTTCGCGATCATGCCCCGGTCACTCACCCCGAGCGAGATAGCGCTATACGCGCGACAGGGATGAATATACGTTTCTCAGGAGCCGAGGAAAGCAGAAAGTGCACAAGGAAATTGCCCGCAAAGCGAGATTTTTACGGCGCTATAAAACATTTATTGTTTGACCATTGTGAGCTTTTCCGATTTTCCTATTGGTTGAAGTTCGCAGTTTGCTGTGACCACATATTATGGTTCATATTAATATGAATATCTAATCAAGAGGAACATTCCTTCGTTCGTTAAAAAACTATGCATCCTTGCATTTTATACAGTTAATTATAAATTATAATGTCTTAATTTTACTAGCTTATACCACTTTAGCTTCTTCTGTTTTGGTTAATTAAAATTGATGTCAAAAGATTTGTATAAATTGCACTTTCATTTGACAGAAATACGAACCTTTCAAATAAGATGAACATACCATTATCCATAATTGTTAATGAAATATTCCATGAAAACCAACATTAGAAGAAAGATCCGATGTAAAAGAAAAAATACACATTTTTTTTATTTGGAAAATACAAAATAATACATTAAATGAACACATATATTGATAACTATAAAATAAGAGCATTTAACTAATATCCGGAGGAGTGGGCCATAGTACCGGGTTGCCAGGTGGGCCGGGGAGGCACCAAGCGGTTGCCTAGCAACGAGCTTTGCCCGGGAAAACTCGCTGCATTTCACGCTCGTTAAACTAAAAATATTTATTGTTTATTTTGTTATTACTTCTTCTTAGAACGTGTAATTTTCAATATCTAGAAGATTATTTCTTTTGATTAAAGGACGAATGCAACCTTTTATGTTTTTCTTTCTAGTTCTAAGCGGATGTTGAGTTATTTTTATACTAACTGGTATATTTTATTTAGGAATTGTATCTATAGCTATTGAGTATGATGTTTCTTTCAGACACAAACCCCAAATGTGCACAAGTCGAATCAAAAAGTTTAATTGCAACCTTCCTTCTAATCTTATATATAAAAATGAATCGCAAAATGTGTTGGTAAGCGCATAACTCGAGAACGGCTGAACCGATTTCGATAATTCTTTTTTTATTATGTTCCTTGAAGTACGAGGATGGTTCTTATGTAGAGAAAACGTAAATATTATGTACCACGGGCGAAGCCGGGGCGGACCGCTAGTTTAACATAAAATTTTATCTACTGTCCAATTATATTTCACCCGTAGTATTTTAACTTAAGTATTTAAGAAATTTTTATCATTACCTTATCATCTATATGTTTTTTTATATTATAAATCTGAGGAGTTTGTTTCTTTGATTTGAATTCTCTTCGGTGTAGGAGCGGAGCACTGCGGGTAAAACAGCGGAACACAGCTAGTTAAACATAAAATGTTATGAACTGTCCAATGATATTTCCACTGTAGTATTTTAACTTAGGTATTTAAGAAATTCTTAATCATTAATTTCCTATAATATCCAATTAGAACCATATTGACATGTCATTTTAGTATAAATACGATTCAACGAATATTAACCGCCTCTAACAGTTCTAAGAACTGGTAATATTATAAATCTGATTATATTTTTCCCAGAAATGTTTTCATGTTTATCCCATTATCTCTTCATAACCAATATTTATGTATCTTTGATTTATATTAAAATTATACTATTTTATAATACCTCACGCCTAAAAAATGACCTGAGTTCACTAAACATTCAACATATTTTTTAATTAAAAGATATAATATATTTTTACGACAAAGAGTATTTCTTATACTAATATATACATTGTTTTTCTTTGGATTACTATACAGTCTGCATTTCTTTTATAATTAATCTGCCAACAGTCGTTTTTGAGCTACAGACATGTTAAGTTTTAAAGTAACAATTTTAAATATAACCAAATTTTTAACACATAAACATCCATTTTAATATCAACATAGTTAAGAAAAGAAAATGAATACATCAATCAAAATCTTCAAAACTGAAAGCCCGCGCTCTCTGTCATACTATATCATAACTGCATATTTTACGCGTTTTAATCCCGTTAAATGACCAATACTATTTGACAGCAGATTATATAATAATTTACTGCGTACACAGCTAGTTGCGTGCTTCAATATCTGAAACGTATTTTATAGTCACTTTCTGTTATGACGTGAATGAAAGCGAACCGCAGCTGCGAGTCATTGTATATGTATGACATTGGATAATATTCTCGTGGTTGTAGTAACTTTGACAGACTAGGTTTTGGAGGGGAACTTGTCAAAACATAGTCTGCGAAACCTAACCTGTCAAAATCATATTAGAGGAATTGACTCTAATTTAAAGTTGTGGCTTTGTCCGTTTTGTAAGTTTTAGTTTTGTTTTGTGGATCATTAATTTGTTTTAGGGCTGATTTTTCAATCCTTGGTTAAAACTTATTCGTCGAATAATGTATAAAACTACCATTTTAATAACGTATTCTAATTGTCCGTATTTGACTGTTTTAAGTGACATTTTAATATTATCGTGCAATACTTTATTGGACGGATAGTTTTATCCAAGCATTGAAAAATCGGCCCTTAATTATTTTTTATTAAACCTAGGAATAACTAAAGATCACTCTTGTGCGTGTGTAACTAGAGGTTGATAAAATGACTACATATTTTTTGACATGGATATGATTTTTAGGTTGCTTTTGTAATTTTATCACAGGCTATTTTAATTAAATGAAACTAAACATATTAGAAGCTAGTTTCACATAAATCCATTGATCCCATCATATTGAAACCTTAGTGGCCTTTTTTGCCTGATTTACATTTTAAAGGGCCTTTTCCTTAAACTTTAATTTCTTTCCACTTTCTATAAAGTAAATACACCCACTATTAAACTATTAATAGCTTCAAGTATCCACGTGGAACTAGGTTCATCCCCCGCGGAGGGGGAGGGGGGGGTGGATGCGTACTACGCGATCAATAGGGCGCCGCCCTTACGTGCCGCCCTGTGACGATCGCGGATGCGTAGTTTTTCTATTCAAAATATTGTTGTTTATTAATTATAGCGTGAAAATTTTAAGGCTAAGTATTGCTTTTTTTTGAATTTATTACGTGTTTTTGCAATAATGCTGAATCTATTACTGCATGTTATATCATAGTTTACGATTTTACGATTCTGTTGTTGAATTAACCTGCTATCGAGAGATGAATGAATTCTCTCTGCTTATTAAATGCCAAAAACGAAAAAATATCAGAACTAGCTGATAAATTTGTAGAGAAGTGATTTAGGTACACCAACTATTCCGTGTATCTCATTCACGTTAACTAAATTAAATTTCATTAAATTTATTGTTGTATTGTATTAGCCCGTTGTGTCCCAATGCTGGGCAAAGGCCTCCCCAAAGCGCTTCCATGAATCACGATCTTGTGCTATTGTAGACCAGTCTCTATTAAATTGGTCCAGTTCATCCCGCCATCTTTTCTTGGCCTGCCGCGACGCAGTACATTTTAAATTAAGTTTGCTTTATCATCAGCCCATTTTTTATATTTTTCCCCACTGCTGGGCCACTGTTTTGTATTTAAATATGATTAATTACTACCCACACAATTTGTTTGTGTTGTGACTTGCGCAGTGTTACTCTGTTATGTAATATTCTTTTCAATGGCGATTCGCGTGACCTTTTTACGAATAATGCGTAAAAGATAGGCTTTCTTTTGCGTAATTCGATACGTTTAAATGGATCTGAAAGTTATTTATAAACATTTTGTACCTTCATTAATGAAAAATGTTTTGTATATTAAGTTTCTTTGATTTATTTTATACTAGCTGTGCCCCGCGGTTTCACCCGCATTGCTCAGCTTCTGTTGGTCTTAGGGTGATGATATATAGCCTATAACCTTCTTCGATAAACAAGCTATCTAACACCGAAAGAATTTTTCAAATAGGACCAGTAGTTTCTGAGATTATCGCGTTCAAACAAATAAACGCTTTATAATATTAGTATATAGATATGAGTTTAAAAATCAACTTCTTCCCATTTTTTAACGATTCTTGTTCTTCCATCGAATAAACAATAAACATTAAATCCAATAAACAGTTAGAAGGTATTTTAATTGTTTTTATGTATACTATAATTTATTATGTTCCTCTATTAAGCATGTGATAAGCATCAAAATAGCGTAAATAATTAAAAATAATAGAAAGGTGTTGTTTGTTTACCCACAATGAATTATGAATTATGATAGTAAAAGGTTGTAATCGTGAGCGTAGAGCCGCTACGCCGTAGCACTTTGCTACGAAAAAAGCCTGCTACAGAATTCCTTTCACTTTGTGAAATACAGCCAAGTCATTATAATCGATATGTAAACGTATTCAAGTGCAAGTGTTTATATGATTTTATATTATTTGCATTTAAATAAATATTGACCAAAAACATCGCAATAATATATAAAAAAGTTTTTATTATACAACTAGCTGTGCCCCGCGGTTTTACCCGCATTGCTCCGCTCCTTTTGGTTCTAGCGTGATGATATATAGCTTTTAGCCTCCCTCGATAAATGGGCTATCTAACACCGAAAGAATCTTTGAAATCGGACCAGTATACCTGAGATTAGCGCGTTCAAACAAACAAACTCTTCAGCATTATAATATTAGTATAGATATTCATTCATTATGAAAATTAAATAAATAGCAAAAATTATCAACCAGTTAACTAAATAAATGCAGTTTACTTGCGATTATTAAACGATATTTTACACTCATAATACATACACACTTATAACTGAATGTGATAGGTACAAGCAAATGTACAAGTGTATGTTTGCTATAATTTCACACCAAACTCAAACTCAAACAAGTATTTTTTCAATTAGACTTCTTATAAAAGCACTTTTGGATCGTCATAACATTTTTTACACTAACCTAAACTGTAAAACAGTTTTGGATACATTTTATTTTTCTTTCGAATGCCGTTTTTTTTATTTTAAAGACAAGTAACCTCAAAATAAGATATACACGAACTCAAAGTTTAAGTAAAATAGGTAGGCGAGGCGAGAAAAGCCGCAGGCGAAAGCTATCGATAATTTTCCCCAAGTTAAATTAATGTACCTTACATAATTCTATTACCAAACTGCATATATTTGAATTTATGAACACTTTCCATTATTTGTATAATTTATTGATTAGAGAAATCTGAAAATATGTAAATATCAAATTAAATATTCAATGCATTAACAGTATTAGATATATTAATTATTAATTATTATTTATGAAGAAAACTGTTGTTGGGTTTAATTTTTAATTTATGATTAAAATTATTTTGTTAATTCTTTAACGAATTATTATATTTATGGTCTTTTCAATTGGTAATTTCAATTAAATTTAAACTCTCTATTTTGTTAATTTTTAACGTGACTCAAGTTCATAATTATTACGTAAATATTTCCTATATATAAATGTACTAGCTTAAATCCGCTCGAATAGTATACTAACAGAAAGCAGCCAATGGCTATAGAAGACAGCGGACTATAATCTATCTCTATGCTAAATTTCATCCTAATCCGTGCAGCCATCCCATCGTGATAGAAGCACAATCATCTACCCATATGCATTAATTCTAGAAAGATAATTTTATATGATATTGTTCGAACATACTTGCAAGTGAATGTAAACATATAAACGCGAAATGACCCCGTTTTTTATTCCACTTGTTACTATGTATAAATAGATAAATAAATTAACAATCGTGACCACGTTCCAAGGCGGGAGGAAGGTTGTGATATAAGGATACAGCGTTACATCACGCTTGCGAAAGAAATTCGAAATATATTCCATTTTCTTATCTATATGCTGCATTGAATTAACATGAACCGTTTAAAAAGCTATAAGTTAACCAGCTTCAGTTATCTGTGACTGAATTTATATGCGTTATTTAATCGAATTGCCTGTTACATTCTGTATTTAATTGTAACTGGCAGGTTTTAATTCTGGAGCAAAAAAAAAGTTAAGAAAAAAGTAAAAGCACAACGCGTAAATTTATTCGAAATTCAAAAGATCTGTCAAAACGCAGAAATGGCGCGAAGTGTTCGCCGCAATTATTTTTAAACGAACGAGCGACCTCAGTTCATGAATGTAGTGCCAATGTCACAGTATCTAGGTCTATGTCAGTCGCTTGGCCTCACTCTGACTAGCGGCCTCAGGTTGCCTTATTGTGGCCTTATATGGATCTTTTGGCTGCCCGCGGGATTTTTCGGTGAAGATAACCTAAATTATTCGAGCAAATATCGTTACAAGGTTGCGCGGGAAAGCGAATAAGATAAATTTCTTATTGTTTATGACGTTTTAAAAGAACGTGCATTGTATATGTTGCTTTTTTCAAATCGGAATTTTTCGATGGTTTTCTTAAATCGGTATTTGCTCTGGAATATTCCACAGCTAAATGTCATGACGAGAACACAGCAATGACATTTAAGTATTGTTATACTGCAATAGCATTAAAGTTATAAATAACAATCAATATCCAATAGCTGATGTTATGAGCACGAGTATTGGCTGAATTGTTTTGATTAGTTACATAATAGTATCAATGTCTTTCTATTGTAAACATCAGCTCGTTTTAGATACATGTTTTTGAATAAATCACATGATATTTTAAGAAATAACTTTTGACATCACTATTAAAAACAAATTAAAATAATATTTTCGTAAAATACTTCATCTACGCATGATTTCTCAAAGACCACTTAAGGCATTATGAAGCCATAAATCATTATGAGTTTCATTAAGTTGGCTGTTATTACAAACTTTTAAAAGGCACTTACAGGAAAATAAAAGTCATTTAATCATTAGCGTCAAGTTTTTGTCGATTGACATAAAAAATCGATACAATTATGTTCCGCACAGCACTAGTGTCGCCGGCATTGAGAGTAACCTTGCTGCGGTCTCGCTCGCGCTCGTGTCATATCGATATGTCCGTCTCGCTCTGGCTCGCACTACCGGATTCCGAATGAATTTATACGTAAGAAGATTTTATAATTGGAGTTTTTGTTTGAACTGATTTGGTTCAATTGTGCATTGATATTTTATTATATTTATTTCGAAAACAATACTGCACAGTGAAAATTTGAAGATTTTTGATATTTAGTTAATATAATATGACTAGACTAAAATTAAACATATTTTTGGTTAGCTGATATAATATGAACGAAAATATATTAACATAATATATATAAAAAAACAGATACCATGATATGTAACGTTTATTAATTGCACTATTGGGATTTATTTAACAGACTTTCTTTTAAAACTAAATACTCCCACTTTATCCATTATTCCCAATTTCTATATTAAGAAACAGCTATTATAATAAACCCACTACCGATTTTAATTGAAACACCTATTTTCGGTGTATTAAATTTATGTTAAAGCTTAAAAAGTGCAAACTATCAATGAATACTCATCATAATATATCTGTATTTAACATTAAATATCTATTAAAATCAATCTTTATAATAATGTGTGTATCAGCAAATCGATGAGAAAAACTAGTTGAGTTATTTTTGTAGAAAAGAGTTCTCAAACAATGTTAAAAAACAGCCTTAACCAACCCAGCCTTACCAACTTATAATTCAGTAATATACATGAATCATACCATTATATATTACGTAAATTCTCCCCAAAATAAACCTAGCAACTTTTGGCGCCAAAAAATGGCGCCTTAATATATTTAGTCTATATTTTTTATTTATTCTACGATAGGCAAGATGAGCTAGCATTTTTCTTGCCAATTCTTTTCCGCGCGATAAATAAAGTTCATAATCCCGCCAAAACGCCATTTTGTTCTTCTATTATTACCATAGACTAACCTCGAAAGAACAAGTACAAGCAATTTTTGAATTTTTCCATTGACCATATAGACTATTAAAAGCAGAATACTAACGAGAATTAAGTGTATTATTGTAATAATATTGATTACATCAAATATTCGCGTGTGCCACATACATATTATGTAGGTTGCATTGAGTAACCATTGTTATAAAGTGTCTAACAGCAAAATGCAGCTAAATATTTCGTAATCGCCCTGAATTTCAATACGTGACTCAGCTCTTGTTTGTACTGGAATATTTTTTTTAATGTTTGGCTTTTAAAGGAAAATATTGTAGTCTGTCACGTCAAAAATAGCGTTTGTTTTTTTTATTTTTTATGGATGATGTAATTTTGTTGTTCATTATTTAGCATGTTTACAGATTGTTTACAAATATTGTTATAAATATCAAAATAATTAGAATTCCACCAAAAAATATGTTGTCTTTTTTGTGCTTTTCACCTAAGACCATTTCGGTCTTTGATTAATAAAGTCTAGTTTTTAGCCACCTACGACTATGTTAAATTTTAACATATCAAATATTATATTTAATGCAATACTCTTGTAATTAGTAAAAATCCTTTCCTTATAAGCTTTGTAAGCTTTTATTTTTTAACAAAAACCAATTCAACTTGTCACAACAAAACACCCTAACCTTTTTGATGGTTTTTGTTAGCAGTCACGTTACACGTTCTTTTGTCTGCCTTTCTGTTTTAAATTAACACTTTAACAAAAAGTTTACCTCCAAATAAGAATAAATTATTTCTCATTACCTTGCCTTGATCGTACTTTATAAGCACGCTCATAATAATACAAATTGACATCCCTTATTTCATCCCCTATTAATTTTATCTCTACATTACATAGCTTATGTGTTCTTCGAAGATTCCATCTGTCAGTATATAAAAACTTGACAAAATCCGCTCAGCGTTTCAAACAACACAGTTAGCGGATTAGACTGAGTTAATTTCGCATTTATAACATAGGTACTTTGAATGAACATTCTCTCGCTATTTCTGTTCCAATTCCAATATGAGATTTTTATTCTACAACGCTAACAAAACATGCAATTAATAACAGCGATCACTGAATTTGTCTCAAAAAATTGCACCATAAATCCACGAACCTTGGGCGCAAGACATTTGTTGATACATTACAAGCTAATTATATTATTGAATTCACTCGAGCTTTGTCGACAACCTTCGGCCGAATTCGGTATCCTCGCAGCGACCAGCACACGTTGGCCTCCCCTGCCCCCGCGGCGTTACGCTCATTGAAGCTAAGGTGGATCTGATAGTAGTATCGCAGAGGTCGCGATGGTTTGGTCGGCTGACCTTGGCCTAGTGAGATAGTACCGCCCCTCTGATAACTGGATATCAACTTCCTAATACATTATGCGATCCTGGTACATTCCTCGCTCACACGCGCACCTTTTCTATGCCTTTTGCGTGTTAAATCAATATAGCGTGGTATCGAGCACCCATCCAAAGGTCTGCAGCGCTGTGTGTGCTTGCTCCATCGATAAACGTCATAAGCACGTTAATTTTCCCACAGTCATTGTTCCCGGGCCTCTTACTTGGTTGTAATTAAGATTTCGTTCCATCCCTGACCCACTTACGAGTTAAATATGCTCTATTTTTACATTGTTACGCGATATAATAAATGTCGATTTAGCCAGGCAACTTTTTAGGTTAAAAGATTTAAAAACCCATTATGAATCCCACTTTCTGCCACAAATTATAATATAGTACAGAGATTCATCGTGTAACAATGCCGAAATGTAGAGTATAGAGTACATTTTGTAAGTCTTTTTTTTATTAATTACATCAAGATGATCCACAAATATTTTCTTAGCTTAACATAATATCTCACAAAGTTTACTAAGTCTTTATTCCCAGTAAGATAGTTACATGTGTTCGCGACCTTACGTCTTACTCCGCGTAAATCAACCTTGATCTCTACCTATTACTGAAAATACTGCATTTAAAACACCAAACTTATTGTCTTGCACTACCGCTTATTTGCCAAGGAATCAACAACTTTATAACAACGCAATAGAGTCTATATTTTTACAATTAAAATATTTCGTGGACCTTGACGAATGGCCTTGTCTCTATCTGGCGTCCGCTCTTTCCGCCTTCGCCGAATCAATTTGAACGTTATTATTTTTATTGAGCTGTTTTTTAATAAAATTACATCTTTGAAGTTATCATATTATTGTTTTCAAAACATACAAAATAAGTAAGCAATTCTACTTTTGTAACGCCATTTTGAAATATTGTATTCGATCCTTGAATTTCAAAAAACATTTAACATTCGAATGCCAAATGGAAATTTTAAATATGATTTATTAAAAATACACCGTGATGTCTATGGCTAGACGAATACAGCCAATATAATGGTTTAGCGAATCTGTGCCAAATAAAACCTGCGGATGTATTCATACTTCATTCGCGGAAACTATGACCCATATACGAGAATAGTATCTAAAAATCGTAAAGGGTACATGAATTTCGTGTATAAAGCACACACGCGTAATCGTCGAATGTGTGTCATGATCAGTGGGTTAAGTTTAAATTGAATCGAGGGCCATTTGTGTGCAGGTAGAGCCGAAGGTTGGCGCTGTTTACCGGCCCAGTACATTACTCATTTCAATTATGTAGACAATGCTTATTATCATCGACGAATCGACACCTGGCAGGCTGTACTTTTTTCTCTGATTGATTTTTTTATTTTTAATCTGTGACAAAAATGGCGCGAAAATTTTATATAGAAATTGGATGGAAATTTCGAAACATATAAGAAGAATTTATTTTAATATGAATTAATATATTAATAAATAAAAGGTTTGTTATAATATAAATAAACCTTATATTATGGTTAATTGACAGAAAGCAATAAGATTTTATAAACTGTATTTAAAAACCGCTGTCAAAATTTAAAATATACCCAATGCGTATTATTGTCTTGAAATTGTTTTTGTTTAAAATAAAATAAATTTTATTTACAAAGAAAGTTGTAAAAAGTAAAGAAGAAAGTAAGCACAACTAATTTAGTTATTTATAACTTAGTTGCCCGCCATAAAATATGCAGTCATTTTTTATCTGTCAACCCTTTACTCGTAAAACAATTAAAAAGCCGCTATGTTATTGTTCCTTGTAAAAACAGTACCTAATTTTGTTTTGTTTGCTTTGAATGATATTTTACGTATGACAGGGTTTATATTTTTTTAAATTAAAATTTTGTGTTTTATTCTCTTGATATAAATAACAATGTTATAACTGCTGTTCTTATTTAAATCTTATAAAAATATTTCATGTTAGGTATTTGAGCAATGATTTTTTAAAAATAAAAAAAAAAATACTTTTTAAAAATCATTGTATTTGAGTTTATTTTTATTGCTTATATTATGGCTTCCATTTTCATGCAATAATTATGCCTTTATATTATAAACTGTCTTGCATTTGTTTAAACAAAAACCCGCTAAATCAATTCAAATGTAGGTTAATAATTTTGAGTTTTTTCATAAGTCTAGGTTTTAATTTTATTTTTTTTAATAAATTCAACGCTCTATAATTGCTATAATACTACATAATATAATGAATATCTATGTATGTATGTATATAAAAATGAAACCCGTTTTCCTTAGTCATCACGCGTGAACGGGTGGACCGATTTTGATAATGCTTTTTTTATAATATTCCTTGAAGTACGAGGATGGTTCTTATGGAGAGAAAACTTAAACATGTACCACGGGCGAAGCCGGGGCGGACTGCTAGTACTTTATAAATGTCATCTTTAACCGGGTCCAACAATTAGTTTTTACGAGATTTTTTTTATCCTTTTGTTGTTTAATCCAGTTGTAGACACTCAACCTTCATAATATCAAATCTTATATATAAAAATGAATCGCAAAATGTGTTGGTAAGCGCATAACTCGAGAACGGCTGAACCGATTTCGATAATTCTTTTTTTATTATATTCCTGGAAGTACGAGGATGGTTTTTATGGAGAGAAAACGTAAACATGTACCACGGGCGAAGCCGGGGCGGACCGCTAGTATTTAATATAAATAATCACCGAATAGTACTTCTAAAACATTTTCATCTACCTAAATGCATCAAAATAATTAATACACAGACTTTAATATTTTCTTCCCAATAATTTGAACACGCGTTAATATTTAACCAGTTGGCCGAAATAATACAAAGTGCATATTATAGTGAATGCGGAACCGTCTGTCTGTTCACACCTGTATCACTGAGCTTATGTAGGTGAGTTCTGTTGTTTTAGTAGATGTGACCTTGAAGAATGCTTTTAAAGATGTGAATTTGAATTATGCGAGTAAAGGACGAATAGCTAATGTTATGCAACTATACTAGACGTTTGTTCCGGTTCCGTCTGGGATAAAATAATATAATATATTCCATCTTACTTCGTAAAAGGCATCTTGGTAGTAATAAAAAGTATTTTAAATCAGTTTTGTAGTTTTTCAGTAAATCCTAACAAACAAAATATTTGTTCCCTATTGAGTTTGATTTTGGGCGGAATTCTCTTCTCTGAATCTCTCGGAATCTGGAATTATTTTCTTAATTATTTTATTATTAAATATACGATTACATGAGCAAATTACACTGGTTCAATGAATTAGAACTTTTAACATAAAATGTAGGAATATTGAGTCAAACTACGAAACAACTACTTACCACCGATCTGATCTAATAACCTAAAATATCCCCGAAATAAGCTGATAGATTTCGCCAAAAATAACCCATGTCCCACACATAACACGTGTGTATGTGGGTCAATTGAAAAATATCACCAGACTGAACAATTGAATAAAATTAAAAAAAAA
>CAJQZN010043634.1:3845-21390 GCA_907164685.1 Colias eurytheme | reverse complement strand
AGAATGAAATAAAATTATTTTTCTCTAATTTCCAAAAAGCTTACGCTACTTAGGTACATCTAAGCATGTTAACAAGACTTGTGAAATACAACTTCACGTACAAAAGTATAGATTATGTTGTCTTAACAAAAAATGCTTCATACCCATGATGCGAAGGAATTGGCTGTCCATCGAGGGTCCATCGAAACCTAGGTGGCGGTTCCCCGACCGCCGAACACTTGAGAGCAACTTGCGCCCCGGGCTGTACAGCTTGTTCAATAAAAGTATACACCAATTCCGGCCGAGAATCTACAAAACACAACGCGTTATGAAAATAATAGGAGACTTCGGAGAAAATATGGTTTCTTTCTAACCTGAAGAGCGTTTTTGTCGTTTTCTTTTGTAAGCGCCGACACAACCCGTCCTCGCCGCTAATGAGCACCATATACCTGAGAATATATAAGTGCAACAATATTTTTGTGTCCCATAAAACAAGCCGCTGTTACAGAAAGTCACCTTAGAAATAAGCAGTTGGTAAATTATAGGTGGGTATAACCGCGAAAAATTGTACCGTTACATTCATGACATCATAACAAACGTTACATACATGACTGAATGTTACTTACATGACCATTATAAAGCTTAGTACATATATCAGTTATCTTTTCTTCCTAGCATTAAAAAGTTAACGTCGACACGGTGTCTTACACTCACACGACAGGAAAAAATGGAGATATAGGTAGGTAAAACCAATTCATATCATAAAATAATGAATTAAAACAAAAAGATGCATAAATCAAAATTGTATTGAAAAAAATTGATATTTTTTCCGCTTTTTATTCCTTTCTGCATTTTTCGTTTGTAGTTCTTTATATTTCTCGGGATTTTGAACTTGTAACTTCTCTCGATATTTTTTTGCCTTTCGGCATTCGTCAACGCCATCTGTAATTTGATTTTCTCATTTGAAAAAATAATTAATAATATATATATAATCCAATGATATCTTACACATCAAAATCCGTTCAGCCATTTAGATTTGAAAATATTATCGTCCTTTTTTCGCGCAATTTTTTAATAGACCTATGTGTTCTAAGCCTAACAATATGTCATGACTGTAACGTAACACATTTCGTTACACATCGTTACAATCATGACAAAAAATGCGGGCGACATAACCTTAAATTAAAATTACTACTCGATTGTGAATGCTAAGAACCACGAAGTAGTCTGATTCTTTAGTTTTATAGTAAACCTACGTAAAGATTTATAATAATAAGACAGAATATATATACTTACCTCGCAATCGAACACTTTAAATACCCTTTTTTCGAGCGACAAATCTCACATCAATACAAAACACCATTTCTCTCAAAGAAAAAATGGCTGCTTTTGTTTTTTAAATTTTGCCAGCATGCCAAATAGTGTTGCCACTCAATAAAATAAGAGAAGGATTCTGATAATTCTTATAGTATGGCAGTTAGAGACGTTACATACGTGACGTTACACACGTATAAAAAAAGTGGACAGTTTTTTAAATAATAATAAAAAAAAAGATTAAGGCCTTGTGCATTAAAAGATTTTTATGTACATGTTGAATAAGAACCGAATAACTTAAATTTTTCATAAAAATGCGAGTCAGTCATACCATTTCGTAGGGGTTATCAGTTTTTGTCACAAGGGTGTTAGGTGGACAAATATTTTTTATATGGACAGAAAAGTGGAGCCAGTAAAAAAAATATAAAATAAAATATTTCTGCAAGAGATAGATTGAGTTTTATGAAATAATCTAAAAGAACACAAGCATACCTATTATTACATATCTAACAAAACACTTGTTGTCAAAAAACGTTGATGTCATATGAGAAATAAAATGGGAACATTGAAAAAATAATTCATGTACAATTTTTCGCGGTTTTACCCAGGTACACATAACATATGAAACATAATAATGTTTTGTTTTGGGTTCCTAAAGATCATAAGACGTCTGAGAGATTAATCTATAAATATTTTCAGCAAGAAAAACAAGTATAAGTTCTTACAAAATGATTACAGACGGAGAACATTTTTCTAGACTGTATTCTTAGAACATTAAATAAAATGTTATCTTTTGATGTTTATAAATAAAGGACACCTACGCTTCATATGTAGCATTTTATTCTTTAGTGTTCCGGAGTTGTACGCAAACAATAAAAGTACAAAGCCTCTATAAAGGACGTCTCATACGGAATGTGACTCGTTGAAAAATTCATTCTTTTTCCGTTTTACTATCCGCATTCGTTCAGAATTTATAACGCTATAAATCGTGCGACCGAGCTAAAAATTTACAACCGAATGGGTTACTATTCAGTAAGTAGATACAGAACAAAATTGCTGATATCATGAGTGAGATGCAGCGTGAAGGTTGCAACGAAAATACTCTGAGAATCTTATTTATGTTGTGATGGTGTGACTATTTGCAGTAAAGATTTCATGTTTCGAAATAAAATACTTTTTAACGGATTTCATGTTTGTAATAATTATTATAATTCCTCATATTTGAAGATACCTACCGTTTTTGACTCCCATTACATATACATAAAGTTTTAACAAAAGAGAGTACCCACATAATTAAGTAAATATTACTCCTATGAAAAACCTTACGAAAAGTGAAATGTGAATTTCATTTCATAAATGAAGAGGGTAAATACACTCTTATGAAAAAACTTCATGCGATAACCTCGTCAGTACAATAGACGCTTGGCAAAACGAGCTTTTGACATATGAAAATAAAAAAAAAATCATCTCCCTCGCCACCTACGCCCACCTCCACCAAGATGGATGTCAGGCGGGAAATATCCGGCGAACTATTCCAATTTGAAAACTTTCCTTTTGGTAAAGTAACCGCTGGAGTACTAGCCCAGAATGGACTCGAAAATTGATCTCGTCAAAGTCACGTATTTTCTTGTAACTTTTCAACTATCATGTTTTGGGAAATCGAAATCCAATTCCCCTAATATATTCAGTCCAGCCATTCGTATGGACGGGGACATTACGATGTACGGTTTAGTGTGCATAAAAAATTCGGCAGATGGCCGACAATGTTTTTAGGTCACCGCTAGCTACGTGCTACGTGCTATACCTACCTACACATTTATTCGAGAATTCAATTCGAATTTCCTAAAGACTGGTTACGACTACATTTTTTACGTTTTGTATAAGGACTTGTTTACTTTCCTTTTTAATTTAGGTTTGGCATTTTCTTTGTGAAGTGAAATTAAGAAGGTTTTATATATAGGAGTGGTCTTAACGACGAGGAAAATGGTACATATTATTGTATTCTGTACGTTTTCTGGTCGTAGGAATTTAATCCCGGTTCCCATCCCATTTGAGAACTTTATCTGGCACGAAACTCATTAGAACCAGAGTTTTGTGGGTAAATTAAATACACTAATTTAGTCCCGGCCCATTTTGGCGTATACTACTGGTGCTTGTTTTTCACAATTTATAAACTACTTACATAGAAGTTAGTAGATATTTATTGAAAAATAAAAATATTTAGTGTCTAATTTATAATTTGTAGAAAAACATGAACTTTTATTTACACACAAAAGCATAAATTCCAATCTCCACGCAAAATACCAGTTAAATTAAGACCACATATTTTACATTAACACACCCATAAATTTCCAATTTCTGTACCCAGGTGATAAGAACGTACTGATAGGATTTTTTCACAACAATTTGCCCTAAGCTACAGCCTTATTTTTCTCTCTGAGTGAGTAGGAAATTTATGAGCGACCCCAAAGCAATAAAATACCTTGCGAGAAAATGAAGGAGCAAATCGCAATATATTTGTTCCTTGGTGGCTAGAAGAAACCCATTTTAAGCATTCGCGTGGGGAAATATTATTTCTTGCTAACAATGCGAGATGGAAGGTGAACGGTGATATAAACCAAATATAACTAAATATAATGGATATCGCAGTGTTCGAGTTATTTATTGCACCTCGAGTTTTGGTATCCAGAGATGAAAGATCGAGAACATTTTCGTAATACATACGTATCTATATAATAATAAGTTACATGTAAAATGTTATATAGAGCAAATGAATTATTTGCTCTATATAACATTTTACATGTAACATATTATTATATTGATACTGGAAAGCAAAATGATTTAAATCAACAATAATTATAAATTACACAGCCATCTGATGCCGCAAGGAAAATGCATTTCGTTACGATAATGATAAATTTTGCATAAAATAATAAACCTGTCGATTTGTACGCGAATATAATAATTATAATATTCCCTGGGGCTCTTTTAAAATGTTGATGCAATTTAACTGAATATTCATTGAACATTATAATAATATATACATTTTATTAATAACTTACAGTTTAAATAATTATTATATACGACATTTGAAATACAATTAAAATTTAAATCACATGACATTATCAACATTTAATTTGCTCGAACCTATACTTTTTTGCGAACATAATTATTTATTTAAAAGTGCATTTATTTTTTTATGATAAAAAATTTAAAATGAAATTGAGCATGGCTAGATGGAGTTTATAACACGAGAGAGAATAATTAGGTATATTCTCGAATTTTTTTACTAAAAGCTTAACTTGTTAACAGAAATGATCGATGTTATAAATAAGCTTTATTTATCTAATATGTCCTTATATATTATATATCCTTATTACATTTATCCTTGAACCTACGAGACAGACACTTATAAACTACCTAATATTGTCATAATATCACGGCAAATTGTATTATTATAAACGTATTTATTAATTGAATAAATTTAGAGAATAAGAATGCTAGAGTATACACATAATAAAAACCTATTATATACTTATAAAAAAAGGTTCAAGAAATCGATTAATGTTTTCGCCAAATCGATTAATTTCTTTAAAAATAAAGCACTAAACACATTCTGTCCAAAATTATTATAGTCATCTTTTGATATTAAGAAAATAATTCCGAGATATTTCAAAGTCTTGTTCAAATATTCGTTCATAAACGAAACGAAGTATTTTCAATGTCTATAAATTTTAAAATTGCATAAATTCAACGGAGCGTCGAAATGAGTATAAAAATAGAAAGAATGACAAAGATGTCATCTGAGCTCGCTTCTAGCAGAGTAATTCTTAACCGCAGCACTCCAGAGACTGGGAGACAAGCGCGGATCCAGGGGGGGGGTCACGGGGTCATGACCCCCCCCTGGGCTAGGTCCACGACATAAGTAGACCACTAATTTAATATTAACTTTTTTAAATTAACAAATTAATATTGTTCAATATGATGTTTTTATTGAATTTTGAGACATAAAACTAATATCTAGAACAATGAAATCAATTACAAACGGTAACGGAAGAGAATATAACAAAAATTATAGAAAAAGTTTATTAGGGTCGATCTGTGGTCGTAATTTAAGGACAAATAACAGATTTTTCGATTTAAAAATAAACTATAACTGCAACGGACTAAAGTGTAATGGTAAAGTTGTATGTAATTAATTTTTTTCTACAACTTTTGCTGTTACACTTTTCACACAAAACCTCAAATATCGAAATATCCCAGTTCGTGGATAAGACATAAAATAGCAAATTTTTTTTCAAATGAACACTATAAAATACAGTCAAATTACAACAAAAAATCGGCCAAGTGCGCGTCGGACTCGCGCACCGAGGACTCCGAGCAAACATCATTTCATTATGTTGTATCTTACAATTTTATTTAAAGGATTTTTTTCTTTTTCTGTGCTTGTAAGTGCTTAAGTCGTTGCTTTTAACCAAATTTCAAGACTGTGTTCACGGGAAGTACCTACCTTGTAGGTTTTGATTGATTTCCTTGCAAGTAGTTGCGAATTACAGAATATGCGACTCTAATTGCTTTTTCTTCAGATTGCGTTGACATAGAATTTGATTTAAATAACAGATTTAAGTTATTATAGACCTGAGTTCTGATGTGAATATCAATTAAATACATGTAGACGTTCATGAGTAAAGGGATTGTAAGTTTAAAATTATTTAAAAATATATTTTTATTTAATTTAATTAAATAATTAGGGTTTTCGCAGTTATTACTACATCTGTGCTATAACACGATACTTTTTACTCAATTTCAAGACTGTGTTTACGGGACAGGGTGTTCCTGCAGGTATTGATTCCCTTGCTAATGTCGAAATCCTACGGTCTAGGTCCCTTGATGCTGTGAAAAATTCAAACGTTTTAGCCAACGCAATCAAAAGATGCAGCTGTAATTGCTGAAATTTTTCGACACTCCCTAAGAAATCAAAACCTACAGGGTAGTTCCCGAGTACACAGAGTCATGAAATTTAGTACAATCAAACGTCTTATAACGCAGACTAGCTTACCGCCCGCGGCTTCGCTCGCTTTCTCTACAACCTTATAAATTATATACTATTCCTCTTGAATCACTCTATCTTTAAAAAAACTGCATCGAAATTCGTTGCGTAGTTTTAAAGATTTAATCATACATAGGGACATAGGCACAGAGACAACGACTTTGTTTACTAATTGCGAAAAGCATGAATTTTTCCTTAGATTATAATATAAAAAAAAATTTTAACTTACAACCCTGTTACTCATGAACGCTGACATGTATTAACTTGATATTCATATCTACCAAAAACTCAAGTCTAAAATACCTTTACGCTATAATAAAATCAAACTTTTATGTCAACGAATCAGAAGATACAGCCGTAAATGCCGAAAAATTTCGCAAATTTCGACATTCGCAAAGGAATCAATACTCAAAACCTACAGGGTACTTTCCGTAAACTCAGAATCTTGAAATTCGGTACAAAGCAACATCTTATCGTACAGATACAGGAATAATTGCAAAAAATATATATTTTTCAAGTTTGTCTGCCTGTGAAGACCCTTTTTCTCAGGAACGCGTGGAGGTATCAATCTGAAATTCATACCGAATACTCAAATCTACGGTTCCTTATAGCTGTGAAAAAATCAAACTTATAAGCCAACGCAGTCAAAAGATACAGCCATTTATGCCGTAAATTATCGCAAATTTCGACATTATCGCAAGGAAATCAAAATCTATAGGTATTGTACTACTTCCTGTGAACACAGAGTTCTGAAATTTGGTTAAAAGCAATGTCAGCACAGATGGAGGAAAAATTGCTAAAACATACATTTCATGCTTATCAACATTCGCAAGTGTTGCCAGGAATCAAAACCTACAGGGTACTTCCCGTGAACACAGAATCTTGATATTTAATCTTTATTTAATAGAAACTTACGTCTTATAGCACAGATAAAGGAAAAATCGCAAAAAGCATAAATTTAATATAAAAACATATAAAAATGTTTGTACGGAACTCTTGGTTCGCCAATCCGACTCGCACTTGACCATTTTTTTAAAATCTACGTATCAATTAAATTACCAAAATATAGCTTTTGAAAATTGACCACGTCTATGTGACCCCCCCCTGGCACTAAAGCTGGATCCGCCCTTGCTGGGAGAACCATTATATTTATGACCTGTCTTATTATGAGCCGCAAGCTGTATTTCTAGACTGTGGACTAGAACCTTTTAGTGGCAAAGCCTAGCATTTTATAACCATCATACAGTGCAGTTAACGTCGCCCGATACTTAGTGGACTCACAGACTAACTACATTCCATAGAGTAATAACGGTCACTTAGACTGTATTTTATAGGTAAAATAATGATACTTGACTATAGAAATATGTTATTCGTTACGAAATAAGCTTTTTCAGGGTTTTACTATAAGTATTGTTATTAATAATTTGAACTACTGAACAATTAATAGAAAATGTATGTATAGAATATAGATAATAGATATTAATCAAGTTTTCTATTGTAAATCTGTTTCTATTCTTGAGGTTTCACTATTTAATTACTAAATAAATGGTTGTTAATCCTTCAGTTGATTTCATTTCTCCCGTATTAAAAGTCTTAAAAAATTCAAAAAACTCTATCTCATACTGTGAAGCTGTAAATTTTAATAACATGAACCATACTAATTTGTTTCCTCGTGTAGCAATTTCATCTAAATAAAGTCACAGTGTTTCTTCAGTTATTTCCACGAAACCCAATCCAATTAAATATTTTTATAACGTTAGTTTTATTACTAAAACAAGTCTACTTCAAACCTTCTATCTGAATCTGACGACTGACTATTAAAGCCGAAATCGTAATAAAAGTCAGACTTCAAAAGGTAAATATAAATAAATAAAGATTGTATCCAAGTGTAATATTCGAGCTCGCACACATTTTTTTCTGAATCAAATTCTAAATAAAGTGTCTCCATGTCAATGCAAAAAATAAATGTAGGTAAGAGAGACATATTAAAACGTATAACATGATATTGAAAAATAAGTATCTTTTGTAATATCTTTTACCTACATAGCGTATTTCTTGTACGAATAAAGTATTGCTTATGAACCTAATTACTCACCGGTGTAAAATTGCTTCTTCCATTTACCCTGTATTTCATCACAAGTTCCATTAGCTGATTCCACTTGTATGCAATTAAACCTGCAAATAATTCATAGTTAATAACAAACTTTTCTAGCCAAACGGTTAAGTCGTTATTATTTTATGTTTATAATTATTATTCTAAATACTATTTTATAATTAAATTTTTAAGCCAGAAATTTCTTCATATCAAATGCAGGATGTTAAATGTGGAATATATTAATTCAATGCTTCTTCCTAATTAGTTCTCAAACTACCCTATTCAGTTTCTTTAAACTAATTGATAATACTTAAATGAAGCTTTCATCCTACCATTCATAAACTACGGAAAAAGTTCACGAAAGTAATCCTTTCACATTCATAGGTGAACGCTTCGTAAATAAAGCGTTGACTAAAAGCACATTGAACTCCATATCCATGCATTAAATGTGAAGAACGCGAACTAAAGGCTAATAAATTTGTAAAGGCTATATTTGCAAAGTGCTGAACAAATGAGAAATTGTTGACGCAAACTGTTTGTAATGCGCAAAGTTGCTTGTCGAAACACTTGAATATGACAAACTTTGAAACAACGGCGCCGGGCGCTACGCTGCTAGTTTACCGACAAACTTTTATAGACCATTATGAAAAGTGACGATTTTTAATAAAAACCGTTCTCCTACATGCACTACTCAGTGCGAGCACAATGCTCAGCTTAAAACAAAGCGTTTCCTGCAAAAAGTTGGATTTAGAAAATATTTAATTTTACAAGCAGTGGATAAAGTTAAGTTATTACATGCTGGAGCCTGCATGTATTGTTTTCCGCATTCCAAACTATTATTTTATGCTAAATGCGCCTGAATAATGTGAATGATTATTTGGATACTGATTATTTGGATACTCTTAAAATTAAAGTAAAAAAATGTTAAGGTACTTAAGGCATGCACCCATGAAACATGAAAATATAATTATAATGAGTTAGGTTTTGATATTATATTATGTTAAAAGCAAAAATAAAGCATAATCGTAATAATTATATCAACAATAATTGTTGTTGAATTATTCAACACCTACACAAGCGAAGCGTAAAGTATAAAAATAAACTTTTGCGAATATTTTTGTGGCAGGCCTATATACCTTTTCGCAAATAATGTTATTTTATTCAACCCTTCTAGGAACATTTCAAATCATAGGTAATGGAAGAAAAACATTACAACGCGAATAAACTTTTAGTGGAGGCCGATGAGAAAATATAAATATTTGCAAGTACGCAGGCACACGTAATCACGCTTTATTTAAAATTCTGCCGGTTACGTTTATACGTTAAACATTTTCGTAATGAATTTTGTATAACGGTTTCGTTATACATGCTGTCAATTTAACATACAGTTGAGTTACCAGGAATTAATTTTGCGTGTGCCGAGAGCAGTAATTTGTATTCAATTATGAAAAGAAACATTTCATTGAGACAAGAACAATGGCGTTCAGTTTGTGGGTCTCCCATCTATAAAAGGGTCTTTAACTACAATGTGTAAAGGGTATGTATTGAAATCTGTAATTATTGCATCAACTACCACTTAACATTTAACTAACTACTGTATTAATGGGAAATTTTAGTTCATACATTTTACCGGGCTATTTGTTAATATTGGTAAGTGAATTTAATTTCGTATGTAAGTACTGAAATTACAAGCATCAATTAATTAATAAACATTCACTTTCATAATAGACTATAGAGTAGGTACTCTATGTAGCTAGCAAATAATTACAACTACTCTGTACCTATTATTAAAAATAGAATAATGTAACCCATTAATAATTAATTATTTCCATAAGGGACTAAAACCTTAATGCGTATCGTCATTTAATTTTACACGTGAATAATTTCACAGCCAACTTCATTAATCCTATCATAAAATAATGTAAAGGTACCCTTTCGTTAAATTAACAGCTATAATTGACTTCAAATTTCGCCGGAAAATGAGGCTACAAGTGACAGGTAAGTTCTAAACGATACCGTTTATGTAGGTGTAATGTCTGGGGAGAGGGTGAGACGAGAAATTAGTCAGAAGTGGGTCAAAGTCGCGCTGGGTCGTCGCCCCGCTATGTAGAGCGTCTGAAGTAATTATGTAACCGAGATGTCACTTGAACACGATACTGTGTCTTAACACAATAATGTTACGGCACAAAATTCAATAAGATATTCCAATTTTAATAAGATTCCGCGACAGTGCATCTGCTTTTGTGACCTATTTGCTCGTTTTTATGGAAAAAGGTGAAAGGTGAGGACAAGAATGAGACATTCATTGAATTGAATGAAATATCAAGTTTTGCAACGATCTCATTAAGTCTCATTTATATTAATGTATAGTCAACAATGTTTTATGGTAAAAAATATACAGTATTGTTCGTAAAAAGATACCTATTTTATCTCCATTATTTGTAGGAAAAGTTTACTTACTCTTCGCTTGATTGAATAAGTTCGTACTCGGCTGGAACTTCTAGATTGAATGCTTTTTGCCGCCGCTTCCGTTTACTAAAATCTGTAAAAAGGCCATCTATTCAATAAATCTTCAAAGCGCTTTCAAATAAGAGGAGATATACTAGGTCTCATAAACAGTGAGAATATCTAGACGTTGTGCATTGGATGTTTAAAAATATTAGACGTCTTGCTTCTTGCTAACTTTGGTTCTCGGAAATTTATCATAATATATTTATACCCAATTTTAAACCAATACTTTGCAATATGAAATACATATAGGATTGTACCACAAATCATAACTTGCATTTTAACTTTATCTTGCATTTTTAACCTACATCATAACAGCAAATACACAATTCCTGTGTCGATTCGAGTGTTACATTAAAATGTACACTAGAGATGACGTATAATTAAAGAGGGTACACCGCAAGCGATTCGAGTGCACTCCGACATAATGGTAGTGGAAGTGCGAGTATTTTTAGCACTTATTCGCAATCGATGGCCAGGGCCACTTCCATGTAGCAGAGCCCATTTATATTTTCGGGCGTGCGCAATAAAATCAATACTGTGAACTTTCCGAGTGCACTGACCTACTCCCATCCGAATAAGGCCACACGTTGTATAAACTATTTATTTCACGTAACTACTAAATCTTTGATCTGTGCAAGATATTATATTGGCAAATAATTTTTTTTTACTTGTATTAGTCCACGGTAATGAATGACCAATTAAAACGGTTACCATTATAGCGGACTCAAGCTGGTAAATATAAACGAAAACGACTCTAGGTATTCAATCAACTAATTTTTCATGATTTCTATTATAAAAAAAGAAAAAAGCAATAATATTTTAAGAAAAATAAAACGTTTAACATACATAGGTATCAAAGAAAAGTTAAAAACCGCGTGGGTTTCAAATGGGGGGCAAATTCTAAATACTTGTCTTGCAATAAGTGTCAAATGATTGTGAATACGAGGGAAAAACGGTTGCGAAATTCAATTGATAAACGTTTTAATGCGACGTAGACAATTTGCGAAGAATAAAGTATTTAACGTGGAATGTTTTGTTCAATGCAAGTACGCAACTAAAGCGTGGCACTTGAAAAAAGATAAAAATCCATTTTGAATGCGCATATTTCCCTGCGAGCGGGAGGCCCGCGCGGATAGACAAAGGCCTGTGAAATTACAGTCTTGCTTTTAAATGCGAGAATGAATCGCAATGTCTCATCCCCTCAAAGCTTTGCAAGTTGCGGAACACGACGCGTCCAATGTGCACACAACGTGTACTATTTGCTCTCAGATACAGATTACAAGTTCCGACTGTCTTTGGATGTGCACTGTATTGATCATCAAAAGTGTAGGCCCTTTTATATACTTCTAATTTTTGCAATTTGATCCTTATTGGCCATTTTTAATTAATGATCTTCAATATTTATGAACATGACTTTACTTCAGATATGGTATTAACTATGTTACTTTTGTAACAAAACATAAAACTTATAATGCATTACTTTAAAAATAGATATTGACGTGAACACGAATAATATAACATATTTCTTTACAATGAATAGAAATAAGAAGAATAAGAAGAGATAAATTTTATGGAACAAATATTGTTTAACATTTCTACCTTCTCCAAAGAATACAAAGTTAAACAAGACCTATAAATAAAGTTTTGTGAAAGAATAAACGGATTCGAACATCTTGCAATTGAAAAGAAAAGTTGTGTAAGCGTTCTTAACAGGTTAGATACTCTGTAAATAGTTGTACGTGACTCGAATACTTGGCATTACTCGGATTTCACTTTTAGTTTTAATATTGTAGGAAAATATGATGTGTTTCTTCCTGTTCACGTCTCGTAGCTTGCTAACGAACTGGCCATTACGAAGGATTTAAAAATGCAGCCGTGAGCTTTGTAGACACGTTTTTCTACTTCGCAACACATTTGTCGCAAGACAAAACCTGCGGGAATTACGCTCTTGTTCCCAGCTGTTATATCTTTCCTTTGAACCCTAGAACTATAAACAGATGAAATGGAAATGAACCCTTTGCCAGCCGTGCATGTTCACCTTTGCTTAAATTGGAGGGTATTGTACTTTATATATCTCAAAAGCAACACATTTACTTTATAGCAGTATACTTCTCTTTGATTATTGTGAATATATTTTAAATATTATCTCACTATAATTAACAACAATAAACGTTCAAATACATCTTTAAAAAGTATCTTTAAATTAAATAACCATCATTGTCCCAATGTTCCGCGACCCTAGAGCACAGAGACAGCTGGCAATGAAGACAAAGTGGGCTAAAATTGGCGGGAGAGCACTAATTCTGCGGGCGGGCGGCCATTGTGGTCGATGGCACACAAACAAGATGTTTTATGAACTAACATTACAACAATGATACGAATTAAGCTGACGATTTGTTAACTGTGCGAGATATATTGAAACCATAAGTACGACAATAATATATTGTTATTTTCATTCGCTTGCAAAAAACAAATAACTTTAAAGTTACAACACAAAATATTTTACATTATTAATGTATTAAGCTCTCGGGATTGGAAATTTAATTTAATAATGTATGTTATAATGTGCGTTAAAAATTCAGTGTCTGGTTAAATCATTATTCTGAATAATCCTACAAACTTTAACGTGGTGCAGAATAATTAAAGTAATTAATCGATACTTACACAAATTATCGCCTTCATACAAATCCGCAACAATTCTTCTGAAACAAAATATTTTTAAGTAAGGGCGAAACATTGTATGGTTTGCTATGTTGAAAATACTTTTGTAAAGAATATGTTACCTGAATGCCTCGTTTTGTTCAGTCGCAGTCTTTTGATAGCACACACATAGCTTGAAACTCTTTTTAGGCCATACGACATGGAAGCCATTATTTTCAGAACCTGTGTGAATATACAAAACGTGTGAATCTTTCAAACATAAAGCTCTCATGTGATCGTGTCGTTTTAAATACTATCTATACATATAATAAATCTGTAGAAGGGTCAATTCTGTACATTGAAAATATTGAAAAAATAAATAGCAGGGGGTGTTACTGGATCGATACCAAACCCAAATATGTGATTAAAAAAAATTTTGTCTGTCTGTCTGTCTGTATGGGAAGACATCACGTGAAAACTAACGGTTCGATTTCGATGAAACTTGGTATAATTATACCTTATTATCCTGGGCGTAAAATAGGATACTTTTTATCCTGGAAAAATACGTAGAAAAAAAATAGATAATCTTAATTTTTCAGTTTTATCCATAGACGTTGTTCTGTAGAAGCGCGAACACACGTTGGGGATTATTATAGGCCTAGCCGTATTTGGGTCCAATAGATATTTATAAGATGTTATTGTCAGAGTTACTCAAAATGGAGAAATAAACCATCCACGCGAAGACCGACATCCGCGCGGACGGAGTCGCGGGCGGAAGCTAATGTGTGAATAGTTTACTGTAATAAGTGTCAGTCTTAATGAATGAAGTCGCAGATACATGTAATGTCTTGTATTTAAAAACGCACGCATCGCAGTTGCTAAATTTTCACCGATTCTAATATTTTTAATTTGTTTTAAAACAGCGGCATTTTCTTTCATAATAAATTTCTTCTTGCAGGTAGAAGAAGATAAACTACGTAATAAAGAATGCTGGAATAAGACTTCGCTGTGCTTCATTAAATTCTCAAACTAACTTCTACATACATCTAACCGGTACTTGTACTATTTCTTAGGTAATTTTAAATACAAAATTATTTTCATTCAATATTCATATAGATTGTTGGTTGATACCCAAATAAAGTCTATTTGATTTCATAAGAAACAAAACAAGCGATAGTTACGTATGAAATACTTAATGAAATATGATAATAATATAATCCCAACACAGACAGCGTCATTTACATGATAGATATTAACAGCAGTCACAATTAAGTTATCTTCTAGATACGAATTAATTCTAACAACTCCAAATTGTACCACAAAAGCAATTTATAAATACGTCATTTATCACACTATACATATGAACGACGTATTCTTGTTATCCAACATCAGACTGCTAAGTTTGATGGGAACCCTATCGGGTGTCACGTTGATTTCCAATTAGGCCTCCAGTGCACCCTGCGACCCTCGTCACTGCTGACAGCCGGCCATTTCTACTGCCGCGCTATATGCCCCTACACTGCATATTTAACGAGATCTGTTAATTCTTTATGAATATTCAGCCGATGCTTGATCAGATCACACACGATTTTATTGACATTTTCGGTATTAATGGCTTCATAAAATTGGTATGTTATTTCAATTAATAAGGAGGAAAATATGAAATTCGAATAATGGAACTTCAGTATGTTATCCTATATTCATTATTATTTTTCTATCAAGATTTCCAAGAGCTGTAGTCGTGTTGTCGGTATTTTATTACCTACAGTTATTTTAAAATATAACAAATAATTTACGCGGTTTCTAGAAAGGGTTCATACTTTTAATATTACCGTCGAGAGTTCTTGCAATTTTAATCTTTATTTATTTTTATTTATCTACTTTAAGAGCAGACAAATTATTTACGTTTTTATTTTTCATCATTCGTAAAACCTCACCTTTTCATTATCTAGATTTCCAGACAGTCCAATAGTTTTAAGCGAATGAAAAAAATATGAAACGGGCTCTCGAACAAAAGATCTCCGCTAACTGGTTTTCCGTTTTGATGGAAGATTAAGATCCTTTCAGGGGGATATTCCTGCATCGCTTCGCAGCACGCTACAAGTCTCGCGACTTCTCCGCTGTATTCACTCGCATCGAGCCAGAATAAAAGTGAACTAGCATTCAAAACGATGACGGATTATCTCAACGAGCTGCTTTTATTTCATTCCTCGATTCGATTTTCAATTAAATTTCGCGCAAATTGAATCGGTGGGATCGAAACGCTCCCAGCAGAGTGTTTGACAAATAGTAAGCTCCAATTTAAACCCATCTCATATAATGAGATACGTTTTCAAACGAATAGGATTCGAATAAAACGCCCTTTAATTTTCATTTCGGTGTGTAATTTAGCGTTCACGAAGTAGGTACATAACCTCGGCATAACATTTTCTCGATAATCACTTTAACGGCGTACAGTCTCGACATATTATCACTTTTGATGTTGAACGCGATTCGATTATCACACTTTTCAACGCGTGTCATTACAGTTTTGGTACTCATTATTTATCTACGTAATGTGTATTCATATTGGTTATAATATCTAGGTGTAAGGTTATTGTATGATAGAGTTAAAAATAAATTTAAAAAATACTTATGTGAAAAATTTATTTTCACAAAAAATGGATTCAGATATTCATAGTATATTAAGTACATGTATATATTCTATTTCAATATTAGGTACCTAACCTTTATGTTACATTTATGTCTTATAATAAAAAAACAAACATGTTTTTAAGTTAATATTAAAAAATTAAATATACCAAACGAACCGAAGCGCTTGTCACAAAATAATATACAACGCTGTGAAAAACGTATAAATATGTCACGTGGAGAGAACATTGATGGAAATGTTTCGATCCAAATAAATAAAAAACAATTAACTGAAATAAATCACACTCACCAATATTTCGTGAATCATTTATGAATCCGCTTGAATCCGATCGCCATCTATAGTAAAAACAAACATGTTAAGTATATTTTCAGATTAAAACTTGCATATGAAATGTTTTGAGAAAAAAAGTATTTTATCTAAATTGTTTCCTTGAAAGAAGATTGTAAGTAACACATTGTCTTATCCAATTATGTAGGAAAAATGTCTCTCATTATTGGCAAATTAATAAATTATGTTGAGTCATAAGTGCAGCCTAAACTCATGTTACATCAAAATTCATTATCTTTTCAATTTTCATAGCTAACTCTATGGTACTCAACATTAAAAATTACCAAATATAAATCAATAAAACCAGTGTTTGAAACGAAAGGTACGTAATAAATATTGAATGTATGTGTGAACAAGTTGTTTTGTGCAATATCAACGCTTATTATTATCACCGGGTTCCCTTACATGTCACGTTAGATACACAATAGGCACAAGGTCCCTTATTACAACGCCTTCGCCTCTCTCATCTAACAAGTTTGCTATAAATTAAAAAGTGGCTGAGAACACTCACGACACAATACATTGTCACCTTTGGCAGACAATGCACGGGCCACGGCAACCTCTCAAAGGGCTACTCTTCACTTCTACTTGATGGAAGGTAACGTGAAGTCCATAAAAGGACATTGTTCTGAGCACTTACAAAATCCCCCGCCGAGGATATGTATCCGAGGATGTCCTCAAAACCGTCTTTTAATTTGTTATTTTTGGTGTCATATTTCATAATTTTCTTAACAATGTTAATAATATAAGGGAATTATTGATTCATAGGCACTATACAAATTTATTATTAAAGCATAAGGGAATAAAATTTCAATCCAAACCGGGCAAATCGTGACGAGATAACGATATTATCTATCCAAAATTGAAGGGTTCTTGGAATCAATCTATTTCTTATTCATCGCAGTCGTGAAAAAAATATTATACCAACTTCAGCTTCTACGTCTGAGTCTTGGATTTTGACTGAATTTATAAAATA
>CAJQZN010043630.1:52489-69976 GCA_907164685.1 Colias eurytheme | reverse complement strand
CGACCATTTGGAATCGTCCGAAAAGTATGGCATGGCGATTTTCGTAATTGGCTGCACGACGATGGTTACCTGTGCAAAAGTTAGCCTGGTACAAATGGTTGAATTGTTTTTTTTAAATCAACACATTCGCGTCGGTATGGCGGGCTGTAAGTCACACCGGAAAAGTGTGGCATGACACTACCGCCTACTTCTTTTTTATGGGCTATCGGTAAATTCTAAAATTTTTGTGTTACAAATCGTTTGACTTCGCTATTTTTCCGACGAGTTCGACTAACGCCCACGCCACTAAGCCGCCGGTACCAGCGTTCACACCATCGTTTTTCTTTTTGTCATTGCGTACTAAGACCCCTGTAGAGCCGCCATCCTGTTACAAATGACTCGAAATTTTGTGTCAGTATCTCCCGGTCTAATAGGTAATATGATGAACAGCTAGCTACAAGTTTATACCTACTCCTTGAATTAGATATGTCAAGAAAATTCACCAAATACCTATTCAACTTTGTCTGGATTTCTTAGCTATTTACCATACTTATACAGTTGCATCCAGACTACAGATATCATCAGATCAGAGTGCAGTTAACTAACCGGTTATAACGTGCATGCCTCGGTCAGCGTGATTCGGTATAATTCCACGCTAGTGCGCGAACTGATTGTCAGGTGATTTAATTTCCTGACTTTTTGCATCTTTTGCTTGACAATTTTACAACCGTAATGAATGAGCTTATAAAGAAAACAAGGAAACAGGTTTCCTTTCAGGTTTCTTGACTATTAAAAGAATGAATTTTCTTAAATATTCAAATTACAAATTACAAATTACAGTAATGGGTGATCTTATACAATGATATTAGATGTAAGAATATGCAATGGAAACGTCGTAGGATAGTTTATTTAGCCAATTAATGAAACGCCTAGCTTCTTGATTAAAAGTGCCACTTATCTAACGGACTAATGATATTCGGCTACACAGCAAGCCATTTAAAAATTTAGGACTTCCGTTCAAGCCTTCACAATAATATGCCTTTATGAAATTCTTGTGGTTAACTAAGGCATGTGAATAAATATAATACGAACACCTTACATTATAACAAGTGCTTTCATACATATAAATATCATTAAGCCAATTTTACTATAAAATCTTCATATTATATCTAGCTAGTAATGTATTTGAATTTAATTATGTTTCAAACAATGATTTTAATGATAACACTCTAAGAAACTTGCGATAAAACCATGTGATCCATGAACAAACAGTTCTCTGAGGAATATATTAAACTTAACAAGAGCTTTCGGATAAGTTCGAAATAGTCAAACCGGAACGTATCCGGTAGTTGCGACTTGAGAAATAGAGCTTCCAAAATGAATAATAAGGTAATTGCTCGTTAATAGTTCTCGTGAAAAGCATTATAAGTAGGTACTTATTTAAGTATTCATTAATAATTACTTGCTTTATATTACCTACTCTGGTTTTTAAGATTACTTCTTGAAGTTGCATAATTTACATATAATTATTAACTCACGTGGTGCTACGTAATGAAAGGAGACGTAAGGCCACATTGTATATGTAGTAGAATTTATAGCTTTATTGCATATCAATATGAATTAATTGTAAACACTATTAAATACGCTATGTCATATAACAAATATAATTAATAGATTAAATTATAACGATCTTACAAACTGTTATGAAATCTACGATAATAACTGATCGTAGTTAGGACATTTTTTTCATTTCAACGTTAATTGGCAACTAAGAGCCTTAATTTTTTATGTATTCTGTGAAAAAAAAATATACCTGCGGAGAATTATTATAGGTGACCCGCTGTTGATCCACAGAGGAGGTAATTAGAGGCTCGTGTTCTTCCGATCCGGCAGTCATCTTGATTTTTAACTTTTATCCAATTAAAAAAAAATTAAAACACAAACATCACACACAATCCAGTAAACAGGTTGCACTATTGTTTATGGTTGTTGCTATGGGGTATCTACTTGGCGGGAAGTAGGGACGGTGACAGCGCGCGCTCGTCTACAGAGCGATGCGTTCTGATAGACGTTCCACGCGGTACTGTGCGACTCCGCGGAAAACAACGCTTCCACCTCCAAGGATTGTGAACACAATTTTACTATTTTGTTGGTCAATATTGAAACATTGATAACAATTACTAAATGAGACGAGGCTCTCATTTTAATTACTACACATCGTACTCGCTCGAGCAGATAGGCGACGATGGAATCTCGACGTCGAAAGAATTAGTATTGTTCTAAGCCCTTCGAAGGTTTCTTCGCAAGAATTCCGAGCGTCATTTGACTGGTCTCGTTAGTTACGCAAGATCTCGATAAAAGGTTACAAATCAAAGAGGTCACTATGTATAATATGTTTATTCAAAAAAATCATATTTGAGATAGCAAATAAAATTACTCGGTAAATTATTTATACAATAAACGAATATCTTCTGTAACTCGTATATGATAAATGACACAACAAAGGAACTATTATTGTATACAGACTTGAGATGTATCGTGAAACTTAAATAACCTTAAAACATAGCTAATATAGTCGTTTTAAAAATAAACCTTAGAAACTATATCTCTCGTACCGTACTTTTAAAATATTTGGTGAATTCTATACAAAGATTCAACTGTTTCCGACCAAACAATCAAAAATCTTAAGGTGCTACTTCATAACGTTCATTTGACTTAATAAATGGTGGGATTTATAAGGAAATAAACAGACTTAATCTATGTAAACAGATAGGCTATAGTGTATGTATATATTGTATGAGACTTAAAAGTAATATGGAAATCTATTTCAATGTACAGTACAATATATGTAATAACAAATAACTATGTAAGGGATTTGTCATAGTTTTTGTTTAGAAATACGATAGGTAATAATGCTATGAACACTGAAATCGGACTTAGACTAGCTACATATTGTAATATTTTTCGAACAAAATTAAAAGGGAGGGTGCTTTATAGGTGCAATAATAATTATCAAAAGCTTAAACGGATGTAAATTCGATAGTTTATGAAATTATTATTAATTCAAAATACTTTTTCCTGATCTATTTTCATATTTACCTATAAAAAAACATTAACGTTTTAGGTAGCACCTTAAAAATATTCAACTAAAAACAAGCTCCCATAATTTTATAAAATATAAATAAAGACAGTATTTACATTGCACAAACGTAGCTCGTGTACTTAAACTTAAACCTTTTTAAGACAATAATATTATATTTAGCACTATACGGAAGCGATCTTGGTTATATACGCCGAAAATCTTTTAGCTAAGTATAACGATACGATATTATAATGTACATATCGGGATATAATTATCAATAATATACAGGGTTTATTTGCAATTTTAAACGAATTAGCGGTATTATATTCAAGACAAATGCATATCGGCTTTTAAATCACCAAAGTTTTTTTTTTGGCTTGACATTCATATAACATAGTTAACAAAACTATTAAATGAAGTAAATTTAATACGTCATCCATAAAATTATAAAGATGGTAATGATAATATAACAACGATTGTATTCAGCCAGACGTTAAAAGATAAGTGAGAAAAGAAAGCTTTATTCTTTAAACTGGATTAATGAATGAACTATCTATTATTATTTTATGATGTCAATGACATTCACAAACATTTTTTTAAATAAACGTAAATATCGCTCATATCAAGTTTTCATATATCTGTCCTATATAGAATATCCACTAATTCGTATAAAAATTAAACATTTTAACGAATTAATTGCAAAATACTTAAACAGAATACCCTAAAGTTCAGTACACGACACCATGAGGTAGCCAGACGTTATAAAAAATTAAAAACAAAAAAAACTCCAACCCTACGATATAATACTGCTACACCTATGATATCTACCAACTACCTTACATCATGGTTCGTATTAAAAAAGCTAATCAACGCGTTCGCTACTTACACCTAAAACTTGCCAATGAGAGCGTTTCACTAAATTTAAATTAACGTCGGGTTCGAGCGGTGGCAGCCCTTACAATAACCTTTTCGATATCTAAAACATAAAAAAAAATCTATAAATAACTCGAGTATACGGCACCTAAATCTAACGAGCCGATGGCTCAAACAAAATCTACCCTTAAAGTACGAAAATACGATTGAAATTTCATTGTATCCCTTTCGTCTCGTTTAGTTATAAAACGTTATACAATCAGTCTTCCAACTTCATTCCCAAACCATCATTCAATTTAGAAATTACAATATCAAAGTTCCATTACCGCAAAAAACATCAAAGAAAATTTATCAGCGAGCACTGTTAAACAATTACTTTAACGTTGCATTCGCATCTAGGGGCGAGGCCACAACACTACGTTGCGGCGTCGCGTCGCAAAAATAACATCGCACAGCAATGCGATGCGCTGTCGCAACGCAAAAATTTCATCGGATACGACATCGAACGAAAAGACGCTAACCAACGTTTCAGTTTCTAGTGAGACATGGATTTACATAGATTATATACAGTAGCACCTCTATAAGTCGAATATCAAGGGAGACGCCAAAAAATTCGAGTTATAGAGTTTTCAACTTATGGAGAATTTCGACTTAGGCGGATTTTGATTCGACATATAGAGTTTGAGGTTTATTCTTATAAATTTTAACTTAGAGAGGTAAAATAAATTAAAATTCAACTTGCAGAGGTCACAAACATGTTTTTATTTCTTATAAATCAACATTATTTCAAATCATTTTAAAATAAAAAATATGGCTTTAAAAGTTCTCTAGCATTTTATAATCTATAAAGAGCAGAAAATTCTTCTTTTTCAAAGATACTGGTTTGCTTTATAAAATTTCGTAAGGTATTCAATGCGGTTCTTGCCTCTTTAATGGAAACCCATGGAGCGCATGTACTATTCACATCTTCTACGTCATCTTAATCATTAGTATCGGTTTTCTGAGCTACTGAATCGATAATTTCGTCATCAGATACTTAACGCAAACACGTGTTTCGTGAGTCATAAATTAATATAATTATCGTATACTCCTAAAATGTTTTCTAAGAAACAATAGTGTACTTGCACTGTCGGCAAATTCTTAAAGTCGGTAACTTATTTTTGTTCGAACAATAGAGGTAATAAATTCCAAATCATCAAGTTATAAAGGTTGTAAAATAAAACGTTGCTATGTTCGAGATACAGAGGTCAAATTTGATTTTTCGAGGTATAGAGTGAAAATATGTACCAAAATGGCTTGGAGGGACTTGGTGATTATTTCGACTAACAGAGGGACAAAATTTCAAGTAATAGAGGTTTTCGGGTTTGAAGGGAAGGGAACAAGACATTTTTTCGAGATTTGGAGGTTTTTGACTTATCGAGGTTCGACTTAACGAGGTGCTACTGTATTTACGATAGATTACGATAGATTTTTACGACGCGACGCCGCAACGCAGTGTTGTGGCCTCGCCCAAATGTTCCAAATGAAAATAATTACCTATAAATTTCCATCTTTACCTAGCTCATTCCGCAAGTTTTCACTCGTCATGAAAACGTTCGAGTCGCGCGAACGCAAACCGCGCTAATATATCACAGCCAAAATGGCCGCCACACGCTCGTGTACCCTCCGCATTAGGGCTAGTTCTCACAGCGAGTCAACAACCAAGAGAACTTTCTGATTTCGATACTGAAATCCAATTGGTTAGTTCAACAATTCGCCGTTAATATAATATGTATAACAGCCCTTGCATCGCATGCACGCATCCACTTTCTCGTGCGTCGCCATGCGTGCGTGACGTAATCCGACGCTGTCTTAGAAATAAGCTAATAAGGCTATTCATATGTGCCTATATCCGATCTAAATTGACCTCTAATACGATGATTATAAAGTGGATAATAGCATTGTGAGAGCTTAGCTAACGATAATTCGACTCATCGATTTTGGCTAAAAGCCGGTGTTCTGTGAATATCCTTGATTCTAAATGTCATTATTGGTATCCGCTTTCGATCGCATTCTTAAAACACATAGTAGCCAATTACATAATAACTATCTAAATGAATTTTGGCTGTTAATTAATCGTAATAATTATTAAGGACAAATACCCATTTATTATTATTGTGTACCATAAAATTTATAGAATATATTTTATGTATACTTATACGAATATGATGTTTTTTTTATAAAACCGTTTAATGACGTCATAATTAAAGCGACATGCTACATCAGTCATACGAACACGTGCATGACATTTGAAAGTATTTTCTCCTACATAAATGCACGGTTACTTTATACATGAATATTATTAATAAATATCGTATTTATTTCATTTCCTTGACATTAAAACGTAGACGCTATCTTAGATAAAAATGATTTCAATCTAAAAATATGCACAGAATACCGGCTTGCGCTGTATTATAATATTTTAACAATTATTATATTATATGTATATTGGGTATTGAAGTATATAAATACTTATATATAATATGTTCTAGCGATTATACTTTAATATACTAGATATGTACCTAAAGGATAATACGAATAATTTCCTGAAGATTTAAGACACTGTCATTTAAAACCTCGCCTTTTAACCGCACTATATCAAATTACGAAACGCAAAGATAATCTTTTTATTTAATTAGTATATTATAGTTTAATATTTATATGCGTAAAATTTATTGTATATTTATAATTAATATGAATATTATAAAAATGTGTTTGTCTGTCTGTTTGAGATATAGTACGATTAAACGGCTTCGCATCTTAGGCACGATTATTATAATAACGTTGTATAATTTGCTTCGATTTATATTTAGAGTGAAACTGATAGATATTTTAGTAAATATTTTTAACTAATTTATTTATGTAATAAGCCATGCTATTAGAATTGTGTTAAAAAAAAAAAACGAAAAATTGAGAATCTCATGCGGTCTTGTTTCTTCCCAAATATAATATATTGTATGTATTAATATTATAATGTTTATGTAGCCTTCCAGTATATAATAATGTATTTATGTAATATTTTATACGTTTTAAATATAAGTATTCTGCAATCAGAATAATGTTTAATTACAGTTCATATAACAGTGTAAACAATTGTTTATGTTTTTAAATGTCCCATTTTCCGAAATAAATTAAATTATTTATTGTATCAAAAGATACTTCTAAATATTTGTGGCTGAAAATAAATATTGCTATTTGTGAAGTGCGTTGATACAATATTCGGAAATGAGTAGTATAGTGAAATCCCATGTCCCCAAGTAGGTTAAGGGGCAGATGCTATATTATACATCTGTTTCACTGATCGATTTTCTTTAGGGACAAGTAGGTGATCAGCCTTCTGTGTCCTGCCAGACTGAGACATTTTTTTGTCTTCGTCTCCACCGGAAAACGAGCCCTTCGGTTCTACGCTCACGCGTTAACCATTGTACTAAGGAAGCGGTCAATTCGGAAATGAGGGTAGTTAGAAATTATGAAATTCTCTTAGGATAAGTTCTAATTCAAGAATCATGGAAATGCATTATATACAGGCATTATAGAATTGTTTTTTGTCTCAATGCAAGTTATTGTTATAAAACTTTATTATTTATAATATAACTAAACAGTATTCCGTTGCAGAATCAAGTAATAATTATAAATTTAACAACCAGAGTACACTATAATATATTACTTCTAACGAATTTTTTACTTTAGATATTCGCAATAATTTAACATCGAGATTAAAAATAGAATATTTCTACAGATAATAATTTTAAGTTATGCCAAAGATTTAAATATAAGAGTATCTTTATTAAGAATATTAATAATTTTGTAACTTTACACAAAATCATCGAAGCATGCATGTTATGATGTCGAATATACTTTACTATATAACTTCCTCAATATTTCATATTATTAAGCTTATAATAATTGTTTATTACAGTTAAACCAAAGCTCTTAACAACACTACGGACCCGTTTCACAATCATCAAGTAAGTTAAACAGTATTGCTTTCTCTTTCGTTCCCTTTTAATAACATGAGATAGCATTCGGTTTTTTCTTTAGAAATACTTGAACATTGAAAAACGGGCATAAATCATATTCGAATCAAACTCGCTTTGAAATAGAACGTTCGAACGTTCTAGAATCATTCAAAATCGAGTTCGAATTTCTAAATTTCGAATTTGTAAGCGCACAAAACTAACCGGCCAAACAGCGTGCATCACGATCACTGACACTCGTTATACTAAACTGAGCTTTATTCTATACAATTTAGAGTTCAGTTTACACTGTCTGTGGCATATATCGGCTATATTTCAGCTGTTGCACGGATCACTGCTATTTCAATAAACCGAACCTTATTCTATAAGCATTAGAGTTTAGTTTACATCCTCTGCGGCATGTTTTTAGATCATTGTTTTTTCTACGTCACCACGGTCAGTTGATACACTAAACTGAGCTTAATTCTAAACGCATTAGAGTTCAGTTTACAATATCTGTGGGCTGTAGTTCAACGGCTATATTCAGCCGTCGCACAGACTATCAGTACCCCTACCATGAGTTGACATAGTTAAATCGTCTGACGTAACTACAATAGTAAACGTGAATAGTTCACGAGATTATTTTCCGTGAATGACGTATCTATCATCGAATAGTTATAAACTATGACATATGTCAAAATTAGAACTCATGGTGCAAAAATTGTATGGTTACTACAGCGAGTGTAGTATAGTTTACTATACGTTATCTACTGTAGTATACTATAATGCACCTCATGGTAGGCTTTTTAGTTCTAATACGGCACACTAGGGGGCGCTGTACCAAATTTCATACAAACCGCTTACTACAATCGCTAGCGAGTATCGTGTGCGTAAACTCATGGTAGACCTACAGCTGTGAACATAACTGACCTAATTCTATACGCATTAGAGTTCACTTTACAATGTATGCGGAGTATATTTCGACGGTCTCGCTCAATCGATACACAAAACGGACCTTATTCTATACACATTAGAGTTCATTTCACGATGTATATGTATGTATATCAACAATCACTCTCATTCGATACACAAATCCGACCTTATTCTATACACTATAGAGTCCAATTTCCTATGTATATGGTGTGTATTCGACGGCTATTATTTTAAGCGTTCGCACGAATCACTCTCAATCGATACACAAAACCGACCTTATTCCATACGCACTAGAGTTCATGTTTCAATATTTTTATCATCACACTGCCAGTTGTTACACTAAACTGAGCCTTATTCTATACGCACTAGAGTCCACTTTACAATGTCTGTGGGGTATATTTCGACGGCTGTTTTTTCAGCCGTCGCACGGATCACTGTCAGTTGTTCTTGTCGAAGTTGTGGAACGCCCAATTGAAAGACGTCGTCCATGAATTCTTTTGCGCTTCCAAGAATTTCATACGGAAATGCTCGATCGCTTTCTCTTCGGAGAGATCCATTACCTGTGTGATTTTTAGAATGTAAAATGTGCTTGTTTTCTCAGCAAAATGTAAAAATAATTTAACTTTATAATTTTATAAAGGAAATAATGGGACCATAAGTTATAAAAATAATAACATAATTTGAAATAACTATAGTAGAGCCAATTTAATAGGCAACATTTGACGTCTATCAATTTTATCTTCATAGGGTGGTAACCTGCTTAAAAACATCGATTAAAGTGAATTAATCGATACGGACTTGAAACATTTGTCAATCGAACTTGAAACACATGTCAATAATTTATGATAATTTTTATTCCCAAGTAATCAATGCATTCGATTCTAGATGTCAGATTTCGATTTTTTAGAGTAACGTCTCTGGTATTTAAAAAGAAAAAAGGTTTATTGACACAAAATTGTAGCGACGTCAGTTCTTTAAATCAGAAATTGTTTATTATGTTTAGAATGGTTTATCGGTAAAATCAAATCCTAAAATTACTTGTATCGGTCATTATTATTATAAATATGTAATCGTAATTGAAAAAAGTTAAACAAATGTGCAGTTCTAACAAAACGAACTATCATGTTATTCTATGTCGTGGTTACTAGGTTACGTTGTTGAATTTTGTTGAACTGTCAAATGTTGCCTATTAAAATGGCTCTACTATAAAACATTTAATATCAAATTTTATACTTTTATAGTCTTCAGTTATCTTTATGTAAAAATGAATCCCTATTTCCCTTGGTCACGGCATAACGCGTGAACGGCTTGACCGATTTCGATAATTCTTTTTTTAAGAACCTTTCTTAAGGTTCTTATGGAGAGAAAAAGAAAACATGTACCACGGGCGAAGCCGGGGCGGACTGCTAGTATTTTATAATACAGCAATATTAACAGATGTATTCACTATATATGAAAATTAGAAGAAGCGAAGTATCTTACCAAAGTCTCTCGTAAGTATTGCAAGTCTTTCTCTGAACTTAACTCCGGCAGTCCAGTTGAGATCATCATAGAAAACAGCGACAGTATAAGATGGCCGTGCTTTCTGAGTATTTTGAAGGCCTGCACCACAAAGGAAAAATATTAATCTCATAGCAATTTCAATTTCGGCTCTTTCTATATTTGAAAGTTGAACAAATACATAGCTGTGATTTATTTTATAAGATGATTTTCTTTAAAAAAATATTTCTAAGTACGTTTTTAGTCGAAATTCATCACTCAAAAAAAGTAACAAAATATAATAAATAAAAAAAAATAGTCACTCGACTTGTCACAAAAAAATATTATATCAAAAACATAATATTGTTTTTTTATTAACACTCACTTGAAATTTAACCAATTTTTTTGCTATTTTGACAGCACATTATAGCCATTACATAGATACCATCTACCATACTCACAGTCTCACACAGCTCTTTGAATATCTTGAAGTCCAATTGTTCCCCCACCCCTCCCCTTTGTCCCTTATTGATCACGTGTATAAAGTCGTGCGTTAGTACGAACGGCACGCGTTCCCGCTTGAAGCCGTACTTCTGCTTAAAGTGGCCGAGGAAATGGCCGAAGTCTATGTGGAATAACTGTAAAGACGGCGAAATTAGTATTTTATGTAGATTATGATAATATAATATACTAGCGGTCCGCCCTGCCTTCGCCCGTGGTACCTACATGTTTAAACTATCCTATCTCTCAAGTTGGATCGAACTGCACATGGTGTGCGAATTTTATTATAATCGGTTAAGTGGTTTAGGAGTCCATTGAGGACAAACATTGTGACACGAGATTTATATTTTAATATATTAGCAATTAGCAAAGTCATTTAAAATAACTCAAAAGATATATTTTAGGACATATGACAAGATTTTAAAAACAATTTCATTTAATTCTTTACTAATCAGGATTGGCCTTAAAAATTGAAATTAAATATCGACGCAAACGCAAACGTTTGTGTGCAGCGTTGCGTCGCACTTGTCTTTGTAACGTCATAATATACTCGTCAATAAGTAAACACAGACAACAGATTTCTATGTGATATATCAGTATACGAATTAAGTCAAGTTAAAGAAAGTGTACAGTTAAGTAGTGAAACAATAACACAGTGAATTAAAAACATTCCAATATGGTACATATTCCAAATTATTATTAAAATAAATAAATAAATATTACTATCGATCTTACTATTTATACAGAAAAGAAAATAACCATACAATCAATTAAGGGTTCATACGCACTATGCGGGTAGCCGTCCGGCTGACCGCAAGCACAATTATGTATGTAATATTCATTTCTATGCGCACTGCGATGCGGCTACCGCAGACCGCTCCGGTTGCTCGGAGAGCTGCGGCCCGAGTGACGGCCAGCCGGACGGTTGCTATACGCACTGTGCGGTTCAGTCTGCGGCTGCCCGCCATTGAGTGAGTGTGTGCACGTTGCAAAATGCTTGCTCTCATCTCGTGTTTGCAAATAAGGATGCACCCAGTACTTCTTTCTTTGCTTTTCTTCTTTACGTAACGTGTGTAAATGTAGTAAAGAGCTGCAGCTTCTTCCACTTCCATCTTTGAAATGGATCGACATGACCGCAAATCGCAACGGTTCTTCAACCGCACGTTGCGGTTGCGAATGCGGCTGCCCGCGATCCGGCTGGCCGCATTCGCAACCGCATCCTGCGGTCAGTCGCGCGGCTAACCGTAATGCGGCTACCCGCATAGTGCGTATGAACCCTAAGTGCACAAACACTCACCTGACCAGTCTTTTTAACCATAATATTATCTGGATGTCGATCCGCGATACCGAGCACGTAAGTCGCCACGCAGTATCCCGCACAACTCATTGTGAACTCTTCTACCGCTTTGTTTAGTGCGCTTTCACTTTGGTTCTGTTTGCGAAGCCATTCTGTTGGAAACAAAGAAATATTACTAATTAATATAGACATAATTATTATTGTTTTACGTTAGAGAATAATGTTTAACAATAAAAGTACATAAGTTAACCTTTGTCTATGTTTCACATAGCAACGAAGCGATTTTTATGGTAAGATTTCTGTATCTGGAGATAGAAGACAAGAGAGGCTATTTTTAACAGTAAAGCATTGCATTCTCAAAGCAATTTCGTTTAACAACGCGGGCAAAGCCGCGAGCGGAAAGCCTAGTTATTATTATTTAAAAAAGTTCATTATGATGCGTATTTTAATCACTCCAAATTACTAAATTCCCATAGGTATTACTGTTTTTTTTTCCTTTACTACGTGAGTAAAGCCGCGGCTAATAACTAGTATGTCATAACAAGGAGTCACTACAAACTCACGGAACAGATTCGCCTTAGAAATCGTGGATGCGGCATTGTGAAGCCGCGGCTTAATAACTAGTAGTCAAAAACAAGGAGTCACTACAAACTCACGGAACAAATTCGCCTTAGAAATCGTGGATGCGGCATTGAACAGCGCGCTTTGTTTCTGTATATTCGCTACTGTCTCAGCCTCGTCGACCACTTCGATCATGCCCACCGCGTATTCCATGGATATGCAGTTGTATGGGTTCAATCTGTGGAAGTAAGATAATTATTGAGATAATCATTTTATATCGGGATATATTTTACATTGGGAGAAGCCTCTGGCTCCTGAGACACAGTTTTAACTAGTTCGGGAGTCGAAGGATTCATTATCTAGATCTGTATAATTATTATGTCAATATAGATTTTTTTTTATATCTGAAGAAAAAAAATATCAAATTATTGAGCTGATAAGGAATATAATTGATTAGTTTCGTAATATTATTAGTGTTGGTTGTTAAGTTATACAGTTAAATGTAAGGTATTGACTTTCAATAAACAAATGGACACACAATCACGTTCAAAAATTGTCCGAACCAAAACTCTGCCCACGCGTGTTTTTATCTCGTTCTAAATGCGCTCATTTATTACATAATGCAGTTTGAACATTACTGCCACATAATAAGGTGCTAATTTCAATAAATGTTTTATAAATCGACGTTAAGACATTTTTATCTACTTTCTAATAAGAGAGTGTGACATTAGTGTGTATATAGTATGTTGATGATGGAAAATTTATCCGTACAATTTAATTAGCACATTTCTAAAACAAGACATTACAAAGTGATGTTTCGTGACTACTAATAAAGAATCGAAAAATACTTTCTTAAAGACCTTATTTGCTATTTTGGTCTGTTTTATAGTACACAGATAATAAATAACACATTTATATTTATAAATTTAAATAAAACACTCACCTAAAATCATAACCCGCGTTCTTCCATATCCTATCCATGATCCTGAGCATCTGTAACGTGAACATGTCTTGTCGGAGATCATCGCCGATCTTCAATATGATCCTTATGTCCGTACCGGTAGGGTCCAAATTCTCAAACTCGAGTAAAAGTGGCCGCATTTTACTGTCCTTTACCGTACATCGATCTGGCCTATAATCAAATTTAGTTATTAGGAGGCTTTGCAGTATCTTTTAATTGATTACAATTTTAATTGGAAAAATATATCAGAATTGACTTTGATATAATAATATATGGAATAGGCATATGTCCAAATTGTAGTCTAATTTCATGCCACTAAATTCATATCATAGCTAGCTTATTTTCTTTTTCTATTTAAATTTTAACTTGCGTCTTGTCGAACTGACAAACATTTTATTTTATCATTTAATGGTTTATCTAAAAAATTACAACATTTTATGAAATTATTTTTTATTGTATCCCTATTAAAACACAGATAATAAAAAACTACTCACTTAATCCGCTTACAAACAAGACTAGGAGTTAACGGAGACACAAAATCACAGAGCGTCTCCATACAATGCGGTTCTTGTAAATGTTGGTTGAGCGCCGCTCGAGCTTTCGATATCTCCTTCTTTTTGCGGATGCATTGACTCGCCCCTGTGTGCGATATTTTATTTAATTAAATTATTTAGAAATAATAACAATATATACATATATATTATATACATAGTTTTGACATGTGCAAAAACACACCCAAAATTTTTATCTAACTTTAACACCCAACATCTACCAGATAGTATAATTTGCATTTTTGTATTCTCGACATTTACAAGTCAAGATATTGTTTTAAAGCCTCATAATAAATGTTCTCGAAACGATAAATTCGATCCAAATAACTAAACAAAGACTTATTTTAAGTTTTAGAGATTTAGACATAAAATCTTTTAAAATTATAAACCGGTTTCGATAAATACATTTCTTCTTTATTCTGGAAGTCGTAAAAAGTTGTATTTTATGATTGATTTAAACTGTCCTAGAACAATTCTTAAAAAACATTTCCATATAGGAACTTTAATAAAAAAACCTACACTTAAGCTTATCCAAGCACGTAATCTGCCGCATGAGCGTGTTGATGTGGTCCTGGCAGCCGCGGCAGTACGCCTCCAGCACGAGACCGAAACGCACGCACACGGACGGCACGTGCATCTCTGAACTGTGGAAAAAAATTAAAAACATTATAGTAGGACATGGTGTGGAAGAATTTATGGTACCAAGATAAACAAACATTTTAAACTAATATTTTTGGAAGGTCAAATATAAAAATCAGCGATTAATTCAATAGAAAAAATTTGGTTGTCTGTAAAGTCGGTTTACTGACGATAGTTGAACGTGACAACGTCCGATTGTGCTTCTTTGTCGCTCGTTCCGTGCTCTCGCTCGCACTTCAAGTCTTACATGGAACGCCTCAGAGCGAGGTAACGCCGCATGAGTCATTTATTTCGTGCGTGCAGCCGGCTCTATCGAATTATAAGACGTTGTCACGTCAAAAATATAAATGTGTAAGTTATGGCGCCAAGAATAAAAAATAATAAAGAAGACAAGAGAACTTTGCTAAAATAAACATAGAATTATTAGTCATATAAATATTGTAGTAGTTAAAACAAAACATTACTAATATTTTGCGAAAGGTCAGGAAATATTATAGTAATAAGGGAAATTCTAAATCAGGATAAAGTCAATGTTTTCAACATAAGAAATTTAACTGTGAAAAATTACATTTCAAAACTGCAAACTTGGATTTCAATGAAGACCCGTCCAGCGACACTTCTCAAGCCATTCACACTTTAAGCTTTTTCTTAACAAGTTTACAAGTATTCAACATATTTTACTTGTAACAGATAAAAATAACAATTGGAGAAACTTCTTGACATAACAATAATAAAATTAAATATAATATACGATTTATAAAAAGACTCACCGTAAATGCCAAAAGAGGTAGTGTCCAATGGTCATGTTTTTGAAAGCCCTCTCAAGCAGAAACCGGGCGAGATCACACGTCAGGTACGATTCGTGTTTTAATGCTTGCACTAATTGTAATAAATATAATAATAAGTCTTCGTCACTGTAACAAACATAACGTGTTTAGTATTGGTTCTTAGCAATTTAATTCATCCTACTTACTAGATCTGAACATATACTTTGGAGGTTATAAAAGTTTACCAAATATGTATGCAAATACAGTCAGACAATAAATTATGAAAATAATGGCGAAAAGCCTCTTCATGAAAACTTTAGTATTGCAATTTTTGACCAATTTTTTTTGGAAAATAATTTTGTATCTGTTTAGACAAGATGTACATTGTACACTGTCTATAAAAAAAAAATTTAAAAAGTTAGTTTTCTGCAATAAATGCAATCAACAACTAAGAGAGTATAACATACTATGTATGATAATCTTATTATATTCTCTAGTGCATAATATACAACCACTTATTTACCAAATAAATGACCACTTTACCTAATCTTAGCCAAACATTCCACCGCGAAGCTCCTAACAGCCGCATCCGCGTACGCATAGTCAAGCAGTTCTAACGCAGACTCCACCCTTAACATGGGCCAATTTGACAACATTTTGGCCACTCGGGCCACTTCTGCCTTTTCTGTCCATTCGACACATGAGAGGAGCTTGGGTAATAATTCTGGTGCTTGAGTTTGGAAGTATTCTCTGGAAGGAAAAAAGGTAAGGGAAATTTAAGAAAAAATTATTAATGCTAAAATGAATTAAGTAACAATTAAAGCCCGAAAAAAGGTTGCTTTTTGGTACTCTAACTTAAATATTCACTGTTTAACTACATATAAGTATAACACAACAACTAAGATTTTTATTTCTCAATAACCTCTTCGTAACTAGAAATTGAATTCTACCCGTCTGTAAAATTGCCAATAATTTTAATTGTTCATTTCAATAAAAAAATATTTGCAATTCCTGTAATCAAAAAATTTCAAAAAGATTTACTCCACAAAATATATTTTTTTTAAATATATGAATACACATACCTGGCAGCCCATATATCTTTCTTGTCTTGTTCGTGCATTTCATACATAGGATCCTTTTCCGCTGTAGTTCTAAGTTTCTCAAAATCATCTGTTAATCGCGCCATTTCTAACGAACCATTTTCTAATTGATCAGCGTACGATCTTATTGCCTCTTGTTTCGGAAATAGGATTGGATGTTGACAATCGTAACTAGAAATAAATAGGATATTGAGAACATATCAGAATAGTTTTGATCATTGAGGTAATATCTATTCTTCATTATATCACACAGTATCAGAATTTCAGCAAGATTTTCTCCAAACACTTATTAAAATTTTGAGATTCATGAAATCTGCTTTATCTAAATCTTTTTCGGTATAAAGCTGCTATGAAAGTCTCATACATTAAAGCATCTATGCATAACAAACTCTGTACGCCGTCGAGTCTATACCCAGTAATGCACTGATTGCACTTTTGCACTACTCTATAATATAACACTCTATGTGCAAGTATTCTACGCGTTATGTCGCAGAAGAATTATTCAAATCAATTACGTTATTGACCGCCTCCTTGGTACAGTGGTTGACGCATGTGCGTAGAACCGAGGGGCACTGGGTTCGATTCCCGGTGGAGACGAAGAAAAAAAATGTCTCGGTCTGGCAGGACACAGACTTAACCCACGGCTCCTTCCCCGGAGAATTTGAGTAGCTCTGCAAGATTTCCCAAAAAAAAAGCCTTCGTACGTAGCTGGTCTATAGCCATACTCACTTGGAGAACCTGACTTGCAGCGCGGCACACGAGTCCGTGT
>CAJQZN010043630.1:14733-52479 GCA_907164685.1 Colias eurytheme | reverse complement strand
TGACTTGCAGCGCGGCACACGAGTCCGTGTTGGGGTTGGACAGCACGGTGCCCAGCGGGTGCAGCAGCACGTCGTCGCCCTGCGTCTCGTCCGCCACGTGCGTCCACATGAACAGGGTCACCGCGTCCGTGCGGAGTTGCTCCTTGTAGTCGAACACCATTGTGTTCACCCACGCTAGGCGGTTTATTGCGTCCTGAAAACGATGTGTGATTAGAATGATAAAGTAGGAGGGCCACGCTTTGCTATGGTATGTATTAGATATAAGGAATAATGGATTAAAAAAATATAAGTTTGCGGTTATAGTTGAACTACACCAATGTATCCACATTTTGAATATATGTAAATCGGCCAAAGAAAATTAAAAAAATTATGTAAATTTTTGACCTCCTTAGATAATAACTGAATTTATCAATGATTAACACAGTATATCTACAATTAATATATGTAGTAAGTATGTGTAAATTGTTTAAGTTTCATTACATCATTTTACAATGTTTAATAAATTTAATGTAATTAAATATTTTTGTTATTTTAGTTTGTTAGTTGAATAATTAAGAAATACTTTTACGTCATCATAACTAAAAATTCGCATCTACTAGTTGTAAAATAAAAAAGCACTTACCTTATTATCCTTTCCTCTCCGTTTATTCTTAGCCTTGGATATTTCATAGATAACAAAACAGAGCCTAGCCATGCGTGGTACATTGCACACTTTGATCGGAAACTGTAACTCTTCGTCCCATTGAGCCTCCCCCTCTTTCGATACAACCGCGACTTTCGTCTTTTGGGGTTCGCATAGAGATTTACCACCGTGATATATACCAGCTTGGCAGACAACCTAGAAATATCAAAACAATTTTATTAAAATCTGTCTTAATATTTAATATTTTTATTTCGGCATTTCAATCAGAAATCAGAAATATGTATATAATTTCGGTAATATTTTTCACAAATATTACTTTAATTAAAACAAATACATGATACTATTTATTTTCATTTCAGTTTGAGCAAAATCAATCATGTTTACATTATTCAAAAGGAAGGTTTTAGTATATAATTTATTATGTTTTAGACAAAGCGGGCGAAGCCGCGGGCGGTTAGCTAGTATTACATAAGCACTTAAAAAAGTATTTGTACCTCTACAAGTCGTCCAGGATCGACGTTAAGCCCGCCAACAGTCTGTACCATACAAGAATAATTCCTATCAATTTTCCATGAGGATTCGTGGTTTTTCTTCTTACGTATTGTATTTGACTGTTCAGATGTTAATCGTCTTCGCTCCGGTAAAGCATAGTATTGCATATCACAGCCTATAAAATAAGTGTCAATGTATTAAAAAATGTATGCAGTATATTTGTAGAAAATAAAATATGCCAAATCAGCTATACTGAAATACTTAAGATTTTTTTTTAAAGAAACACAATTCAGTAAATGTATCGAAACCGGTCGTTCAATACAAAGTTTAAATTTAAATACTGAAAGTATATTATTTTTATTGATGTTTTTGTCGAAATCGAAAGTAAAGAAAGACAAGTACACATACAAATTCATTGAACATCCCCTCTCCTCTCCCATTTCAGAAAAGTTGGTTAAAATCAAACTCAATTAAACGTAACAACCATACGTACACGTAATCTTATCCATACTGACGGTCATAACCTGCGGCACGCCATCCTTAGCTAACATCTCTTGTATATACAGGAACTGTATGAGCGGATAGTCCCCAAGCAAGTACTCCTCGCGCCCGCACACTTTGAGCACGTAGTTGCGCGGTTGTTCCCCCCGCATGTTGAGCGAATTCGCTTTTTTACGGAATATCGTGTCTACGTGCTGTTGGGGGGTGAGGTTCACTGACACGTTTGAGGTGAATGAGATCTGGAAAGAATTACGTGGAGTAAGTTAAGTTCATGATTAAAAACAAAAGTTGTTGGGGTTATGTTCAAAACAGGTTGAATAAAAAATCTTAAGGTCCATACTGTTTGGATAAAATTTTGATTTGTTAGATCTTTTTATAGCGACAGTTAAATCTCTTTTTATTAACAATATTTTATACATATAATGAGATAAAATTTTGTTAATAAACTGTTTATATGAAAGACAAATCATTCGTACGAAAAAATATTTGCATAGTATTTATCTCTTCACTATAAATATCAGCTTACAATAAATAACACCTTTTTGCAACACAATCAACAAAAATAAAACCTTGTCAAGTTTTAACAAACTCAAAATCAGTCTCGACATTGTCACTGCAATAGTAACAATGTTAAAATCGCATTTCAATTTACAACGAGATGACAATGAAGAAGAAATCGAAATAGTTCCAGAGGAACAAACATATCATGAACACGTTGGTGAGGAAGCGGTTCCTGACGAAGAGCCAATAATACGAGCGCCGGAACGTGTGCTCAGTCGATCTGAGATAAGCATTCGATTGAGTGTGCTTGGGAAGACTGCAGCTGGCGATGGGTATGTTTTTAAACTTACTAGAAATGAACGAAATCGGTTGCTGCATATTTTAATTTTAATACTTGTAACCCCTTAACTTCGTGTGTACACTTATTTTAATACGTATAACGCTCAATCGAATGATATATGATAAATAAAGAACTAGCTTTTCTTATGGATAAGAAGATACGTTACGTATTGAGAAACTCCGAAAATATAATACAAATGCACTGCATGACAAGCATTAGGGTTATAAATCAGTTTTATTTATCTCCATTTAAATAACATGACTATCATTTTAATTTATTCAATTCCAAAATGGCTTTTCATTTCAGGTACACATATTTAAAGGCAACTTGCACAAACATGAATTTAACAGAGATTTCAGCTTTAAAATCATTCCATCATCTACAATACATAGATGTGTCTAACAATAACTTAACTTCAGAAAGCTTACAAGTTTTATCCGAACTACCCTTCTTATTATTAATTCACGCTGATAAGAACAATTTGAATTCAGCTTATTTAAAAAGGATGAAGTATTTACAAGTAATCATATTTAATAACAACAGAATAACATCTGTGCGTGATGTATACCATCCAGAAATGAGTACTGTTGAAGTGGGCTATAATAAAATACTGAATATATATTTCGAAAACCGAATGCCAAATCTCAAATGCCTTGACTTCCGATATAATTCCATACATGATATCTCTGATATTGATTTTCCTAACTTGGATAGTCTTTATTTAGCTGGCAATAGAATTACCAGTCTTGTTGGTATAGAAAAACTTCCAAACTTAAGGATTCTGCATGTAAGAAATAATCCCATTAAGCTGCTGAATGGCTTTGACCCAGTTCATAAAAAACTGCAGTATCTCAACTTGAGGAATACCAAAGTCACGACATTGAAGCAAATTAAAAAATTAAGGGTAAGTTGATTTGTTTATAATAATTAGTCATCAGTTTCAAAATTTTTTTACTAATAAAATAGATGTTCAATAATGTAGCATGTAGCTTTATAAGTATTGTTATCCTTTTTATTAATTTTACTAGATGTGCAACGCGGTTTTACCCACATTGCTCCACTCAATAAAATATGGGCTATCTAACACCGAAAAAAAAGTTCAAATCGGACCAGTACTTCCTGAGAATAGCATGTTCAAACAATCAAACTCTTCAGCTTTATATTATCTTTTATTATTATTTGACTTAAATTTTTTCATAAAATCTCATGTTTTTTTATCATTAGGTTCTGCCTGCACTAGAAACATTAATTATAAGGGGATGTCCATACATGGGAGGCACTGGTGAAGAAGACGCCGAAGTAGCTGATGAGGAAGAGAACCCTGAACAGAGAGTGGAAGTGCTTGCTTCATTGCCGAGACTTAAACGACTGAATAAAGGAGTCATAACTCCTGAAGAAAGGTTAACATTAATCTGTGTTTTCACTATCCATACTAATATTATAAATGCGAAAGTAACTCTGTCTGTCTGTCTGTTACTCAATCACGCCTAAACTACAGAACCAATTTGCATGAAATTTGGTATGGAGAATATTTTTCATTCATTACATGAAACGTTTTATTATTGATAGAAACAATATTAAAAAAATACAATTAAATGTTTTCTCTTAAAATATTTATTTTTTCAGAACGGAAGCTAATGACCTGATCAAACAGTGGATAGAAGAAGGCGAGAATGATGAAGAAGAAATAGAAGATGAGCACAACGAACTGGAGTCAAATGATGAAAACTAACAAGCATTCTGTTCATTAATTTAATTCAATATAAGCTTTTCTTTTATATTGCTGTTTTATTTTGTCAGATTTGAGTATCAAAAACACTAATTAATAATTGAATTTATTATTTATTTTCCTTTAAAAATATTTTATCAGATTAACCTCAACCAGTAAACAGACTGTGACAGATGCATTATTCATACATCTGTTTCACTGATCGATTTTCTTTAGGGACAAGTAGGTGATCAGCATTCTGTGTTCTGCTAGACCGAGACATTTTTTTTTCTTTGTCTCCACCGGGAATCGAACCCAGGACCCCTCGGTTCTACTCTCACGCGTCAACCACTGTACCAAGGAGGCGGTCTTTGAAAACATAATGTTACCTAAAATTATATTTCTTTTATTTTTCTTTTTAGCAACATAGTGAATTAACCATAGAAATCTAAATAACAAGACACATAGAAGTGCTATAGTGTCATAATTCGTATGAAAACCGCTGTCGCCAAAATCAACACATTCAAACCGAAAGCTAAACAGTACACACAAGTAAACTATGCCTTTTATTGGACAGCTTGATTTTAGTGAAAACTAACTTATCTATTAAATTAAGCTTTTGAATATGTATCCTAACGCACGAATTTACGGTTTATTTTAGAATAACATCCCTAAGTATATGAGACTTTTTGCTCCAATACGAACAAACGTGATAATAAGAATGGTCGACTGTGTCATTCATTGTTATTTCGATTACTATGGTGACACTCGTAATACTTGTAAATATTCTATAATTTTAAGGAAAAACGGCATTATTTCTAAAAAGAATATTTTCCGATGAAATATTATTCCTTTATAAGTATAATTACAACTTGTGGAAGAATTTCCGCAATGGGAATTGCTGAAACACACCATGTATACACTCATACGTCTCCAGAGCAACTGAACAGTGACGAATGGACTGGTGATGTGCAAATCACCTGAGTGGCGACAAGGTCACGCACGCTTACGACTTCTAGTGTCTTGTTATTTAGATTTCTATGGAATTAACATTAACATTGTTGATAATATAAAATAGGTATAATCCTTTTTTTACAAACCATATATATAGACAGGAAAAAAATAATGAGATTGAATACAACTAATGCACTTTTGTGTGTATAATAAAATTAAAAAACACAACCGTAACTCACCTCTGTATTGGCAACCTTAGTAACAAGTATAAAACAATTATTATTTAAATGGCTATTAAGTGTAGCAGGTACGGAAGAACTGTCGGCCAGTCTCGGTGGGCAGTGGTATCTTAGTCTCTCTAATCTTGTACTTTGAGCTCTTTTGAGTAGACTCTCTTCAGCCAAACATCGCATTCTCATCCGAAAGTCATTCACTTCTGAACTTCTCAAACTATCAAATTCATTTAAACCTGGAATGAGATAGAAATATTATTGCAGATATCACCATAATTCAATAGCTGATTATAAGAATTTTAGTGAAGTAAAATGCAAAAATAATACCAAGAATTAAAGTCCAATTCATAGGAATTATAAATACAACAATGTTAAAGATAAGCATTACTTTAATAGTAAAGTAATGCTTATCTTTAAACATTGTTGTATTTATTATAAAAATAAAAGCAATACAAATCATTTAATAATTAAAAATTACATCAGCAGAGTGAGTAAGTGTAACCAAAACAAATACACAATCCTCACAACCAATAACTACAATATATACATAAATGGATATTCATACCTTTTCCAATTAAATGACTTATTTGTGTGTTCAACAAATGTTCCCCAGGCCTCTCAATAGACCGTTCTATTATCATTAGCACCCCAAACACAGGTCTAATGTCTCGCACTCTCTTGTTCTCATCATTAACCTCTTCGGGAACTGACAGTGAGTTGATGAATTGGAACACATAGCCATTCATCTCATGCAGCATCCCAAAGAGGGGCATCTTCCCCGCCATGTCCCATAGCTCCTAAAATGTGTATTCAATATTTAGTTTTTGTATCAGCAAAATGTACGGTAGAACTTGAATAAGTTTAAAAAATTTAATAGAAATAAACATTGTAGAATTTCTTAACAGTATATCCTTATTTTTATGTTTATTATATTAAACATTGTGTAATACATTTTTAATAACTTATATCACTATCAAATCAATAAATCTTTCAATCAAAACATAACTGTAATAACAGTAGAAGTGCAAATCTTGACATGTAAATAAAACTCATAAATCACAATCTAGCATGGGGATACAATGATGTAAACAATGTGATCCACTTTCTAAAAAATAAAAGTCACATATCTTTGTACACATTACACAATAGATTGACCCAGTTGTCTGGAACGAATGTATCAATATGCACCGAGTCGTGACTCATGGTCTCATCGGGTAACCACTAACCTCCTTGACATCTTGGAGAGTTGCATCCCAACTGACTGTTACAGGCAAGTAAATGGAATTCGGCATCAAGCATGTCAACTCTACGTAGTCGGACGGCGTGGACGTCCAATAATCCCACGTATATGGGCAACTCGGCGCGGGAACCATTGTTTGGTTTATTCTTTGCCTGATTACACAAATATTGACGGTGCTCGACACATTTTAACAACTTTCACTGAAAAACGTTCTCGGCGCCAGTCGCGCCTTAGGGTTCCAACTGAAAATGTATACGGAATACATTAGTCATTGTTATTGAATTCGCGATGTTGAATCATAACATTTCCTGGTATTTTGATTAGTAGGGGACAAATCGCCATTCGAAAAGAAACTGTCAATGATATTACACAAACAATATTATTTTCGGAAAAAAAGTTAAAATAATTGTAGCACCATGTTTACCTTAACGTGAAAAATGAACATCGTTTAATCAATAATTCAAATTAATTAATAAAATCACCAATAATCACTTCGATGATAAAGTAAATAAAGAAATAGAGATTTCGTTACGTGCAAGTAGGAGTATAGTTATAGACTATAGTTTAATAATAGAGTATAAACTACCATAGTATAGAATATTAATCACCATAGATGTACTACAGATTAATAATAGTTATATTTTATCAATAATCAACGTGTAATCAACTTATTTTATATGTGATTTTTGATTTTATATTATAGTTTAGCTACTATTATGTATTCTGTGATTATCACAGGTGATTATAGTGTTGGCTGTTGGTCAGCATGATGATATTTTATAGCCACTCCCCGTTTTCCAATTACAGAGCATAATGCGACTCAGTGCCGCACAATGCCGAATTATGCTGATGCTTAATTGGAACGTGAAACGCACCAGCAGGTTGCGCTAAGTTCAGTCATCAGTGTTGAAAAAAAAAATATTCATAGAGTTAGCAATAACCTCATAAATGTGTTAATAAAGTGGTAAACATAATAATTGGTTGAAAAATATTTACGATTATTTTAAGTAATTTGGATTTTGATTATTTCATTATAATTTTTTTCAAAGTTTGTACCTTCATCCATACTTATATTTATTTTTTTTAACACAATTTGAATTAACTTTGATTATTTCGAAAAAACTACAATGAAACGAAATCTTTAAATTTTTTTCCAACAATTAATAATTACTAACGATAAATCGATTGCACGCATCAATTCACGCGCATTACTTTTTCTAGTGCTCGATTGTGCGAAGCATTGCTGTAGTTGGAACATTCAACGTTAAGCATTATGCCGCTTAATGCGCTCTAGTGCTGTAATTGGAAAACGGGGTATAGCTTTCCTCGATGAATGGGCTATCTAACACTAAAATAATTTTTCAAATCGGACCATTAGTTCCTGAGATTAGCGCATTCAAACAAACAAACTCTTCAGCTTTATAATATTACTAAATATTTAAGAAAATAAATTCGTTTAAAAAATAGTTTCTGCATCTTTAATTCTTTAGTATTATACTTACTCCTCTTTGGTTTATAATCTCTCGATCATTAAAATTAAGAAATCACTTTTTTATCACTTCCCTCACGTGTGGTGCTTGTGATTCTTTTCCACAGTTATTTTCTATTAAATACTTAGATATTAAATATCATCGTTGAATCAAATGATCAATGTTTATAATTATAAAAACTTTACAGTATTTTGTATTCTTTCAATTAAGTAGCCGAAGTAGCCTAAGTAAGTAGCATTTAAAAATGCTCCTTATATGAGAATTTATTATAGAAAAAAAAATCCATCGTGTGGTGGGATTTCGGATTCGAACCCAATTTCTGAACGACCATTTGATTTCAATTTTCAAATCGGTGAGGTTATTTTTTTGACATTGAAGTTTGTCTCGTGATTATCATTGAGAAAGCGCGATGCACCTTTTTTTAAACTAAAAAATGTTTGAACACTCCGTTCGAGTACCAAGAAATTTTAAAATATCTGCAAATATTGTAAAGAAAGTAGCTACTGAAGGCGGCGGTGTAAAAAATTTATTGTACGATAACAAGCTGCGACATTTCGTAAGTAAACTTTTTTGTTTAAATATCTTAAATATACAAGTTTATTAACTTAGAACACGTAATTACAGAGAACTAATGTTATATATGCGCTTATAACGGAAACTATTAAACATGCTGCTCATATAGACAAGCTCTTCGAAGCTACTGGCATTTTAGAAAAAGAACAGCGCTTAGATCCATGGCTAGCCCGAGTTTTAACTACAGAACTGTTGTTTGGCAAAAAGGAGTTGCCCGGGCTCAGCAAACCCGAGCAAACTATTCTGAGTTACAAAGAACAATTCGAGAAAATACCACTACAACTTGATGAAGTAAAATCTGAAGGTAATATTTCTTTTTTTCAGATATAAATTCTACTTATCAACAATGGCAGAGAGCACTGAAACGGGGCCCTTAATTCCGAAACAGACAAAGCAAGCGGTGTTTGTTTTGGCGAATTTATTTTTATATAGTGTTGCTATGTTTACCTTACCTTTTATCGCTTTCTTTGGAATGCGGCACATACTTACGGATTATTATCCAGTTGATCCATTTATAAGGACCGTCTGGTCAGTAGTGTCTGCTGTTGTTGTGGTAAATTTGATTATTTGCTTATATGCATATAAAGCGTATCATGAAAAAGAATATGACGAGCATGGCATTGAAATTGATCAGCATTCCTATCAGACGCCAATAACAAAAGAGTCTGAGAAAAGTTCATTAAACTTAAAACAAGATTAACATGCAACATTCCAAAGAGTTTTGGTCCAGTATTACGCTAAGTTTGTAAATTGCTAGTGTATTTGTTACTCTTTAGCAATAATAAATATTTAAAAATAATATTTGTTTTATTCATCTATATTCCTCGTAGATAGTACATTGTCAATTCAATAATGAAGTATATCTTCTAGAGCTTTCACACACCAACAACTTAATTAAAGAAAAATCTTATTAAAATTATTCTTCACTGAAAAATATACACTACGAATTATTCAAAGGAATTGTTATCCTTTTAATACTGTGTCAGCTTACCTGTAAACTTCACCTACTACCTTTTAAACATACTAATTTAGCTCCTATAAATCTTTCAGTTCGTAGACCTCGCTACGTAAGGATAAACACCAATCTCTTGACCACATCAGATGCCATCAGAGCCTTTCAAGATGAGGGCTATAAGTTCATCAGATGTACATCAGGATCATACAATGATTACTTGCAACAAATACAGGGTTTATCGGAATATGATTTCACACAAGACTATCATGTGAAAACAATGTTCGTTTTCCATCCTGGCTCCAAGTTCCATGATCACGATTTGTACTTGGAAAATAAGATTATACTGCAGGATAAGGTAATTATTTATAAATATATCTTTTGAAAGTTGCTAATAAATAATATTAGTGAAATAAACTTCAAACAAAGTAATCACTTGGTGACAATTCAATTCCTATCATAACATTTCTTTATTTCAATCTAATTACAACATAAGTAGATATTGTTTCAAAACAATCTTTATTACCAAGCAAAATAATACAAGTAGCTATTATCATTTGTAATCTCCAAGGTCAAAGGTTTCTTGAAAATCAATTTCAATAAAAAGTTTCTATATGTTTTAAATAAATATAAGCTGAATTAAGTTAATGATTATGTCTTGTTTATTAGGCTACAGCTTTACCAGTGCAACTGCTTGCGCCTCCACCAGGCAGTGTAGTTTTGGATATGTGTGCAGCACCGGGCATGAAAACCACACAAGTTGCCGCTTTTATGAGGAACCAGGTATATTAATTGTATTAATATACATTTCGGAACAAAATAATTAAAAAACTAAGGGAAAATGACATTATCGTCAGAGTGTATAACATATTATGTGTATTAATTTATTAATTGTGAACCAAAACATAGAATTTACGTTGTCATTGTCTTGTTAAAGTATTGAAACATTTATCATTATTTTCTATGTTATAAAAAAATAATTTTTCAGGGAAAAGTATATGCCGTCGAAAGAAATGAAAACAGATATCAAACGCTCTGTGATTTTGTTGAAAAGACCGAATCTAAATGCGTGACTACAATGCACAGAGATGCATTGGAAATCAAAAAGGGGGAGTGTGAAGATGTAGAATATATTATTTTGGACCCGAGTTGTTCTGGATCAGGTAATAATTAAATTAAATTTCTATCTTCTATATACTTTAAGAGAAGGTCCTAAAATTTTCTAAAGCTTCGCTTTTAAACATTTGAATTGGGACATTAGGAATAGCTTTCACTAAAAATATTTTGGTAATAAGAATACAAGAATAAAATTAAATAAGGAAGGAAAACATATTGGTAAGTAATAAGTATATTCAATCCTATAAAGTTAATTATTCAATTCATTAGTCTTCATTAATAGTTCTAATAGCTAATTAGATGCTCTTAATTGGTAGTAAGTCGTATATCATATAATAGGTTAAACATAAGCAATAATTTAATTATTACTTTTCGAACAATACATTTATTCAAGTCATTTTAAAAACAGGTATGCAACTCTCAGTACACAACTACGTGGAAGACGTTAGACTAGCTCGTCTAACATCCCTACAAGAGAAATTCCTAAAACACGCTATGAATTCGTTTCCGAAAGCCAAAAAAATTGTTTACAGTACATGTTCCATATTTCCAGAAGAAAACGAAAGAGTTATATCCAATGTTGTTAAATCTTCACGCGCTAAATGGAAAGTTCTAAATGTTAAAGATCTGTTGAAGGAACAATGGAATAATTTTGGTTCAGGAATGTATGGTGAAATGGGAACGCGCTGTTTGTATGCACGACCAGAATCGGATATAACTACGGGATTCTTTTTAGCAGTGCTAGAAAGAGATCCTAAACAAGTGGATAATACAGAAAGCAATGAAGCGGCAGACGAAGAACTTACGCAGAAGAAAGAGAAAAGGAATAAAAAATATACAAATGAAGACACAACACCAGAAGCGGAAAATAATGAACAAGATGGTGATGACAATTCCGAAAATCAAAAGAAAAAGAAGAAAAAATCAAAGCATAAAAAAGATACAGCAGATATAACAATAGCAGAAGAAGCAGAAACCACCGTTGTTAATGAATCGAGTGAGGATATAAAATGTAAGAACCAAGCAGTTGAAGCAAGTTCTGAAAATGGAGTAGATTGTATTGAAGTAAATACTGAAACAGATAAGGTAAAACATAAGAAGAAGAAGAAGAAAAAACGAAAAGATTTGAGCGAAGTTTCTGAAAATCATGACATTAATTCGAATAATGATGAAGTGATAAGCACAGAGGTTAATTCGGATGAAACTGAATTACCCAAAAAGAAGAAGAAAAAAAGTAAACATAAAGAATTGATAGAAAATGTTGTACAAGAACAAACTCAAGAAGATATTCATAAAGACGTTGAAACAGAAACAACAACAAAAAAGAGAAAAAAGTTAAAACATTCTCTCGAAGAGGTTCCGGAGAATGATGAGGTTGAACCAGTTAAGAAAAAAAAGAAAAAGCATAGCAAAGAGTAGCATTTAGCTACCGTATTTTGTATGTTTTTAAATAAATTTTTATTGACTATTGTCATTTGTTTTCATTTTCCTTAATTATTGTAGATCTGGCTTAATTTAAGTACGCTTAAAGTATGCTAGAAAATATTAACAAAAATAAAATAGGTATGATGCGTTTCATACGTGAATGCATTAGTTAGAATGTTTGGATGAAGAGATGTATGGACTTTTGGTATTCACAAGACATATCAACAAGTCATCTATCAGATAAGCCACAGAGATAAGCACATAGGCTACTTTCGACCCAGGTGCTACCCGGAGAAAAGCCGCGTGTTATTGTTAGTTTGATAATAAATAAATTTCGATTAGATTCGAAAAATTTTGATATAGGTACATATTTACTTTCAAAATTAGTATCTAATTATTATTAAACATACTCGAAAAAATTTTCGTGCATCGGACTCTATCGGCAGAATAAGCCTTTGTAAATACGCAGCGTCGTGGACAAACCAAAAACAATATTAACTAATCTTGTTAAATTAATATTTGTCTAGCAAACCACTTGTCGTACATACAAGAAATATTTATAAACTAGCTTTCCGCCCGCGCAGTCCAGTGATCCCGCGATCCGCGATCCAGGATCGCGGAGCATGGATCGTGGATCATGTTAGGCCGATCCACTTTAAAAACTTGCGATCCCAAATATGCGCTCCAAGTGATCCTAAGGCGATCCGTGATGCAGCCAGTCTAACTCTACACTAATACTCTAACTAAACTGTACAATATGGAGTCGCACGTACAACGGCGGCGTCTTGCCGTTGCAGCAGTATCTTTTATTATACTGAAATGTTTGCGCAAAAAAATCAAAAAAAGGAAATCGACGGTTTTGGGTGAAACAATTTTATAAAAATCGATTGGCAGACGCAGAGTTAGTTTCAGATGAAGTTGAACACAATTTTGCAAGAATGAATGCTAATCAATTTGAGATATTCGACTTTCTGAGATGTCCATGGTGAGGTGGATCGCGCGATCCAACACAACCGTCCACACCGCGCGCATCACGCAACTGAGGCACCTTTGAAGCGGGTACAAAAACCGCCCGCTAACGGATCGCACGAGGTAGGGAGCGCGCGCTCCAAAACGCGTGCATGGACCGCCCGCATCTTTGGATCGCGCGCCTGCCGCGCGCGATCGGATTGCGGTGGATCGTCCGGTGTGGACCCAGCTAATGAAAAACCCGCATAGTTCCCATTCCCGTGGGATTACTGGGATAAAACCTATCCTATGTCCCGGGGTAAAAAGTAGCCTGTCCTTTCTCGGGTATCAAAATATCTCTATACCAAATTTCATGCAAATTGGTTCAGTAGTTAAGGCGTGATTGAGTAACAGACAGACAGACAGAGTTACTTTCGCATTTATAATATTAGTATGGATTTGTACCTACATATTGTACTAAGTAACGCATAGTTATATAAAATACGTTTACGATTGATAAATTGGCTATAACCGTTGCATTGCACGCCAGACCGTCACGAACTGTGTCGTGCGTCCTTATTTTCAACACCCACTCTTACAAAAAATATGTAGGTACTTTTCCTATAAATGACTCAAAGAAATGCATATATAATAAGTGGGTACCTACCATGTAGGTACTCCACTTTTTCATTGTGCGTGAAAGTCTAGTCTAGATGTATTATTATGTAGTATATAATTATCAATGAGTGAATGGGGTCAAACTACAAAACGACCGTTTTGACGATTGTAGCACAAGTGTGTTTTCCTTTTTAGGGAAAAAGCAAGAAATACCTTGACACACCTAGTAGCTATTAATATATAAATAAAGAACAAGGAGCGATGGTGGTTCGATGATAAAATATTTTTCTCGTCCATTATATTTCACTAGCTTTCCGCCCGCGGCTTCGCCCGCGTTTTCAAAGAAAAACCCGCATAGTTCCCGTTCCCATGGGATTTCCGGGATAAAACCTGTCCTATGTGTTAATCCAAGTTACCCTCTATATGTGCGCTAAATTTCATAGTAGCTAATCGGTTCAGTAGTATTTGCATGAAAGAGTAACAAACATAGGTACACTATACACATCCATCCTCACAAACTTTCGCATTTATAATATTAGTAGGATTTAGCTTACACATTATAGCACTTATCGCAACAACTGTCTACAACACCACATGAAACGTAGTTACCTAGAACAAAAAATGAATTTATGTATTGAGTACTAAGGTACTATAGCAGTAACGACTACATGGATTTCATTATTCCATTTACACACCAATCGTGACGTGTTGCTATTTGGGTTAATGTGTCCTTCAAATGTTACAATTTTACTGATATCTTGTAGCCTTGGGCTAAATAGTGCGTAAAAGTAATTGAGATAATATTTATAAGTTTATTTAGATGGCCTTTCATAAGCTCAATTCCCTCGCTCTTGTACCAAATATTTCCTTCGGCATTAGAAGAGCTATTACGTTGTAGGATTACCATCTGAAAGTCAAAACTTTTCGAAAACGTAAGTTTCTTAATTACAACAGAACAACACAAAATTTTCCTTGATTCTAGAAATAAAACATACATTTATGAAATAAAATATTAGTTATATAAATATTTAAATATTATCACCCTTACCAATTCAATACCTAAATTCGTTATTTCACGTAGTGTTATTTCTAAGTTTAGTTTATTTAGACGATAAAAATGTCGTCTACGTAGCCGTAAAACAATAAAATTGACTTATTTTCTTTAACGAAATCTTTTACTAACACGATCGAATCGTAGCAATTAGTAAATCACCATAAATTTTGTTCAAAGAATTTAAGTAGGTTTCAATAACTTTGGAATACAAAATCATTTAAAGATGATAAATAAAGTGTTTTATACATACCTACACAAGCGGTCCGCCCCGGCTTCGCCCGTGGTACATATTTACGTTTTCCGGGATAAAATATAGCCTATACGGATTCGGAAGAATCCCTCTAACTCTTAAGTAATGGTAAAAGAAATTTTGAAATCGGTCCAGTAGTTTTTCAGCCTATTCAATACAAATATACAGGGATGAATCATTGGATGAATACGTTGCCTAGCAACGCTGTTTTTCTCGGCCTAGGGCGTACCATCATTTGGGCGGCGCCTACATTTGATCTAGTTTCAGCCAATCACAAGCGGAAACACTCTATTATGACAGTCCTGTCACTCAAATAATCATATAGTACGATACTTTTAAAGGCAAAATAAATCATGTATCTGTACAATAGAGTAGAATTTCGCTTGATAGCTCTTGTTTAATGAGCTTCCGTTATTGAACTGACGACCGAGTGGCGACACTCCCAATGAATGGTGTAGGTATTTATTTCTATAGGTTCTATTTTTCAACAATATAGAGATTTAATAGTTTATAAATATTTCAAAGTAGGAAATATGAATCAAATAGCATAAAATAATAAATATAATGTTTATAAGAGTACTACGATATTCGTAGCACTGTGCTACGACGCAGTTTCTTACGTCCTTAAAGATGATTTAAGTTTAATTGACATTTAAATTTTTAATTAAATCGAATAAATAGGTTAAAGATTTTATTTCTTTTGCATAAATTACCGTCACAGTCTATGAAAAACAGTAATAATTGAAAACAGGGTATAATTTATAATAATGACTGTTGAATGTGGGTATAAAATCTAGAAATATAATTTATGCTATACTCATGCTCTACTTTATTTAATTACAGTCGCTAACTGTAACGTGAAATTATATGGACTATATAATTATTTAAGGATAGACATTTTTTTTCATGAACGACCATCTCTACATAGTATAAAACAAAGTCGCTTTCTCTGTCCCTATATCCCTATGTATGCTTAGATTTTTAAAACTATGCAACGGATTTTGATGCGGATTTTTTTTGAGCGATTCTCGAGGAAGGTTTTAGTATATCATCTATTAGGTTTAGACAAATTGGGAGAGGCCGCGGACGGGCGGTTATGCTAGTTTATGATAATTCTGGAAGATCGAGTAAGGCTCGAGTTGTCATTGCTACAATGTTAGTGCCTTTATGTATCACATAACTACCTGAAAAGTTATGAAACAACAAGTAACTTTGTATTGTTTTAAAAAATAGCGTTAACAATATTTCATAATTTATGTAAATTCATGACGCAATTTACATAAGCGATTGTGAAAATGCTTACACGTCGAGTATGAAATATTTATCAAGGAATTTAACATCATTACCACAGAAAATAACATATAATTGCAGTTTAGTGTGCTTACAGTACTTAACTCGAGTAAATTCGTGAAATTCTAAATCCCTGTTTATCGTGAATAGTTTTGAGGTTAGGACACACGTGGCATCGTTAAGTATGGATTTACAGTACGCATTTTTTTAATTTACATTCAAAACAGAAGTTTATTATAATTTACCTTGAGTACATAGTTTTCAAAAGGAGTAATTCTGAAAGGATGCTTATAAAGTTGCTGATTGAAGAGCAAAACTTATCTCATAATATAATATGGTAGACTTATTTTTCAGTAATGTTGTTGGTGGATGTTTACAAAAATATTTTAGTGGCGTGTGTCCCTTACCTTTATCAGATAGGTTAATTTCCTCATTTGATTTTATTACCTGATAAATTACTTTAAAAGTGTGACTAAATCAAATAAGAACAATCCTGTTGTAGGTAATATCAATCCTCCTTCCTTGTTTTTAACGTCTCTCTATTTTAAAGTAAGTGTCTTAATCGTTATTGTTGTAGGTTGAAATCGAAAAAATATTCTAAATTAACTTTATAACCGTAATAAAACAAATATCTATTTATAAGCCTGTAGGCATAGAAAATTCTAGAAACAATATGTATGATTGTTTTGCCAAGTCATTCGCGTGTTTCATATCGATATTGAGCTCGCATTCGTCTCAATTAAGCAGCTTATTATATTGAAATAATGTTCATTCGAACACTATTTGCTCTAAGTTCAATTATGATTCGTATTTCATATATCTGAAAATGGCCAAATATGTAATGTTAAGTATTGTTTATTAACAACAAGATAACAATTTAAATTAACGTCTATAAAATTCCATTATATTATCATATTCACATACTAAAATTGCAAGCTCAACACGGCAGCCTATTTAGGTTATTGATTATTATGTCCTGTTTATTGTAGCCTACGTCAGGTGAAAAGTTCCTGAAAGCTCACGTAAGCTGAAATATATCTTGGCTTATGTTGGAAGGGCTATTTTGACCTATATTGAATAATAATTACGCACAAATTCAAATTACAACGATAGGTATAGGTATACATATATATGTAAATCAAAACTACTACTAATTTCGCTATTCTTATCTTACATATTTACTTAATTTTCAAATCTATAAAAACACTTAAATCACCAACGTGTTTTAAAAGAAAGCTCTATAAAACATGATAAAAAGTTAACTTTGCTCGGTATAGAGAATAAAAAAAATTAAAGACGAATATGTATTTATAAAAATTAATTTACGGAAACATGAATTGATAAGTCCTCTGTATGGATGGTTATTTACTCACAAAAATAACACTGAAAATTTATCTTGACTTTCACCGTTTTACAAAACATCCGCTTTCGGCCATAAAGGAAATGGCTTTTAACCAATTAAAGTCTTTATAAACATCGCAAGGAACGAAAAACTTGAAGTTTCTGTTGAGGCCCTGTAGCGCTAGGCGTAAAGTGTGCGTTAGGTTAGCGAGACTACATCCTGGCCAAATCGAAGTTAAATACAAAGAAGACTCACAAATGTACAATATTTTTTATTAAATTCAGTATATTCACTTTATTCTAATGAAGAATATTTCCGTCGGAATCAGTTTAAAATAAGTTCCATGCCGCGATTTAAACAAAGTACTGTATTCATTCTTTTTGCAAAGTTATGTGGCTTGCTGTGTAAGGCAACTCCATCGTACGATGTTTTACTTTATCTTTATAATTACGAATATTTATAAAGCACATGCAATGCTATAACATAAAACATTAATTGCATTTTAATACGCTAACAATTTCAAAGCATAACCATTTCGTGTTACCACAACGCACACGGGTGCGCTGGCCTGACCACCCCGCCATACCGCGTACAATGGCGAACGGTCACTCGAACGGTCTCTCAAAACATAACCGGTCGACTACCGTTCCATTATAATTGCCCATTTGCATATACTTCACTCAAGAATAAACAACTTATAAACATTTTCTATTAACAGACAGTGAATACTTTTAAGTGCCATTTATTTTCCCGCGCTTTCCTGTCAGCGTACAGATAAAAAATTGTTTATCTCGCGTAGAATGAATCGTGCGTAGTAAGTTTAGAGCAATGTATTAATTGTGTTTCATATTTTTTAAATATCGACATGGCATCAGAAGAGCCTGCTGCTGCAACTGTGGTAAGTGCCTATATTTTTAAACTAAGAAAATAATAATAAATAGAGTTTTAAAAAAATATATAGGTCAGACCTTTTAGTTTAATTTCTTGTGCTTGTATTCTTCTTCTTCTTTAAGTAAAAAATAATAACCACTTTTAAAACATTAGTATATAATCAACAATGCTAATTTTTGCTTTGCTTTCATTCAGAAATCCAAGAATGCAGGTTATAACACAGCCAATTACAAATATTTTCTCCTTAATCATTACTCATTAATCTCAATAATTTTTAAAGTACAGGTAACAGTTATTACATTAAATACTCAGATATACATTGGAGTGTTAATTATTCCAAGTTTATTTGCAAAAGTAAAGAATATTTTTTCATTTCATTTCATATTTTAATTGCTTACTCTATAGAACAATAAAATGTATTTCATGAATGAATCATATTATTATTACAGTATTTCTTATAACTCGAAGTCCTCTCGAACCCTCGTGGTCATGCTTAAAGTTACTTAGTCACGCAGTAAGCCTACAACTAGTTAAAGTTATCAAAAAGATCTATTGATTACTTGACGTTAGGTTAACTTGAAAAATTGCAGTGCTGACCTAATATTAACATAATTGGACATAATTTTACATTTATAAATGTCTAAGTTTCTTACTCACGAATGTTGTATAATTAAATAATTTGGAAAATCCAAAAGTGCACGCCTCATAATTTTTTTTTAATAAATATTTATTAATTATTATTTTTGTTTATTTAATAACAATTAAACCACATCGAATCAGACCCTGAAAAATGAAAGGGTTCTATTCCTGAGCATACTCAAGCGTAAGAGAAAAAAAAAGACTCGATTAGTAAAGTATTTCGGTCGCTATCGTGTTAACAAGAAAAAGGATCCGCACATACAGACACACGGACGTCCAAGACAGAACTTTTTTAAACTGTTTTTTAACTAGTTTAAATAACAAAAATGACATCAAAAATATCATGAACGTTAAAAATAGTGTTTTTTCTTAATATGTGTGTGTATGTATTATCTTACAAGTGCAATGTATGATACATAAAGACATTTTAAGTTTGAAAAATCAGATGTTTTTCGCGAAGTGACAGTAGTACCCACCTCAACGCTTCGCTTATGAGGCGTGCAATACAATTTATACTGTAAGTATACGTATTTCAGTTCGACACGTGTTACTATAATATAAAAACTTTGCAAACTGAAGGTCATGCTAGAATTAAATAGCATGAATGAGCCTATCTATTTCATGCGTAGTCGATGGAGTAACCGCAACGTCACTGACCACTCATTGCCCAGTCGACCGCTGAATTTTCGCGCGTAATGTCGCGTCGTCTGCAAAACAAACCGCGTCCAAAACCACGCACTCGTTCGCAGGTCGCTGAGCCGCCTCCAGTGGACCCCGTACCCCAGGAACAAGACCAGCAGGCAGCTTCTGACGATGAAAAGGAATCAGAATGGCGCGCATCACGTCCAGCGTCTCCACCGCAAAGAACAGATGATATATCTGAAGGTTCCGAAGCCACTGTACGACCAGTTAGACCGGAACCGGTCAGCCGATACGCAAATCTCAATTACTGGAAGGCCAGACGGGTGACTTTCTATCGGAATGGGGATCCGTTTCATCCCGGCGTTGAATTCCGATTCAAGCCGGGTAGAGACTTGGTGTCCATGGACGCGTTGCTAGATAGATTGTCAGAGAGACTGGAGCTTCCACGTGGTGCAAGATTCATCTTTGGGATGGACGGTGATCGGAAATATAGACTGGAGGAGTTAGAAGACGGGGCGTCCTACGTCGTGTCGTCGTACAAGACGTTCAAAGTAAGTATTTCATATCTGACCTCGTTTTATTTTCTTGGTAATAGGTTATAAATTAAAGGTAAGTTGAAATAATTAGTCATGAGCACATGTGCCGTGCGTGACCCGTGCCAAAAGAAGTATATAAGTTAACGTGGCGTGATACGATCACACCATTTGCTTTACTTCTAATATTTTAATAACACGTAGTAAATAATGCCACGTCCTATCTCGTTTGTTTCTACTTAATTTTTGTATTTTATAGCCAAATTATAAGCCTTGAGTTTTTTCATACAGGTAGATACAAAATATTAGGACGTTAGTACCAACAAACTCAAACTCAAACTCAAACTCAAACATTTATTTATTCAATTAGACTTCTTCCAGAAGCACTTTTGAATCGTCATTACATTCTTTAAATTTACCACCGATTCGGAAAGCAGTATCTATATACATAATATTATATATTATCATAATATGCCAAAGAACTGTCCTGTTATTCTTACGCGACAACCCTCCATGGATTTTCATCTTCCATATATTCCTTAATGCTGTAGTAGGCTCTCTGAGCTAATACATTTTTTAAATAAGTTTTAAATTTAACACTACTAAACTCTTTAATACTATGAGGAATTCTATTGTAAAAACGTATACCTTGGCCCATAAATGAATTTTTAACTTTAGCTAACCTATAAAATGGCATTTCAATTTTATTTCTATTCCTTGTGCCATAACAGTGTCTATCTCCTACTTTTGTGTGTAAGTCCGCGTTTTTGTGTACATGTAAAACATTATTAAATATATACTGTGATGGTACAGTGAGGATACCAATATTCTTAAAGAGATCTCTGAGTGAGTCCCGAGCACGTAAATTATATATAGAGCGTATGGCTCTTTTCTGTAATATAAATATAGTTTCTATATCTGCAGCCCTGCCCCATAGTAGAATTCCATAGGACATAATGCTATGAAAGTAACTAAAATAAACCAATCTAGCCGTATCTTCATCGGTGAGATGCCTTATTCTTCGAACTGCATATGCAGCTGAGCTGAGCTTAGCAGCGGTATAAATAATGCGATAAATTGGCTTCATAAAAAAATAACGATACGCATATGATAATATCAATTAATTTTGTAAATTACAAAATATACAAAGCTAACTTAGGCAGTCACTAGGTATTGCAAACAATGTCCCATATGAGCTAGATATCATCAATCCTCATCATTTGGCCCTCATCAAGCACCCAATGATCGTAATTGTAATATTTAGGGTATTTAGTTTAAATCATTCCGTTCGAGGCTACAGATTTAGGTCACAGGATAAGGCACGCACCGTTCGAGTCCTCACTATTTGCATTTTGATTACATAACCAATTTTCTTCAATACAAGAAACTAATTGCAAACAAATTCAACGTAAACGATGTTATATCGTTTAAGGAAACCGAATAATTACGCAGAACCTAATGTTTGTTGTATTCGTTTCTGAAAACTCTTGATTGCTCTGATTATATATTTTTATTTAGTTGCATGGAAAATTGGTGCGGGTATACAATTCTGCAGTTTCTTTAATTACATAACAGGGCACGTTTTCGTGAATAACTTTTACAGAATATAATTATGATATGTTACCAGACAGTATACACGACATCGTACTAGATATATTTACATTTTTCATTATTTACTTTTATCTTTTATCGAGGACGAGACGTATCTAACTAAATAAACAAACATCTATTTTATCTTAAACTAGCTGCTCCGCGCGGTTTCACCCCCGTGGCTCCACTCCTGTTGGCCGTAGCGTGATGATATACTTATAACCTTCCTCGATAAATTAGCTATCTAACGCCGAAATAATTTTTCAAATCGGACCAGTAGTTCCCGAGATTAGCGCGTTAACAAATAAACAAACAAACTCTTCAGCTTTATAATCTTATATATAAAATTCTCGTGTCACAATGTTAGTCTGCATACTCCTCCGAAACGGGTGGACCGATTCTCATGAAATTTTCTGTGCATATCGGGTAAGTCTGAGAATCGGCCAACATCTATTTTTCATATGTACCACGGGCGAAGCCGGGGCGGACCGCTAGTATTAGTATAGATAACAAAAACTTGATATCCTGTGTCAATAAGCTATATCCAATTCAACCTTTTCCACAACAACACTAACGTTCAAAACGTTAATTATTTAAAACTTAAGTGAATAAATGAATTCAAAAAGAAATTCAAATGAATTCATAAAGTAATGTCAAAAATCTAGGGCTTCACTTTGACACGACCATGTCTTGGTCGTACCACTTAAAGGAAACAAGTCGTAAACTTTACGCTGCAGCAAGTTCCTTGAGACGTTTACGGCATTTCTTACCGATTTCTACCAAAATTACGTTAGCTAAATCCCTTCTCCTTCCTCTCCTTGACTACGCTGACGCCTGTACCACTGATCTTAGTGAAGAGCAATTGAATACACTTGAGCGTCTCCAAAATTTCTGCATTCGTTTTGTTTACGGATTACGCAAATACGACCACGTTTCCCAGTTTCGCAAAAAACTCAAGTGGCTTCCTATTAGACTTCGCCGGAATGCAAATGCATTGAAGTTGTTATATTCCATCCTCTTTAATCCCAATTCTCCCTCCTATCTTAAAAATCAATTTAAATTCTTAGATTCAGGTTCCTACACTCTTCGTTCCGCCGATAACCTTCTCCTTAGCTTTCCTTCTCACCATACTTCCTTCCTCGGTAACTCATTTGTTGTAACCGCTATCAGACTGTGGAATTCTCTGCCTGTGGATGTTAGACGAGCTTCCTCTATAAAATCTTTTAAATCTCTTTTATATAAGCACCTCTCCAATTTAGCATATCCTTCTATTTAATATAATGTATTTTATCCTTTCCTATTATTCATTTTTGTATTTTATGTATTCTATCTTCTATGATCTATATTATTATTTTATGTATTATATCAGCCACCCGCGTTACATGTATTTCTTCTTTATCTCTTACCTTGGGCAGCCTGGAAGAGATCGCTAGTAAGCGATAAGGCCGCCTAATGTACCTACCATATTAATCGTCTTTGTATAATTGTAAATATTACTTGGTGTGGTATATTAAATTGTTAAATAAATAAATAAATTCAAACTAAGCTGTATATAGAATATGAACACAAGCAAGCGGCCGGTTGGCATCGTTTCAGAGGGCAATGCTCCACCTTGCACTTACAATGCATCACGGTAGAACCTTAACATCTAATCTTTAAACGCATGAGCTATTGCCGCAATGAAATTAATGCTTTGTGTTCATTATACGTCCTGTGGAATGAAATGTTTCTTTGTTTAAAACACGTTGTTTGTGAAACACAGTTTTAGTGGCTTCGGTTTGATAACAATATGCTTGATTAATTAAAGCTTTTTAAAGTTGTAAAATGTTTATGTTTAAATTTGGAACAGCCATGAGTACACGGACAAAAGAATGATGTCCATGGTACCAAATCAGTTTTTATCCACCAAATCTATAAATTATCTCAATTAATAATTCTTACATATTTTATTTATTCATTACTGATCTCAATACAAACTGAATCTTATACTAACAATTTATATATTGCTTGTTTGGCGACCCTTTTAATTAAAACTACTATAATTAACGTATCACGTATGAAATTTTCATAATATCAATTACTACGCAAATTAAAGAATCATGAATAAAACATTACCGAGTGAGTAATGTACATAAATCTCGTTTATTCAAGTTGCGTAGCATATTCGTAGCATCGTAGGTGACCGTAGCGTTGTAGCGGCGTAGAGGCGTAGCATCTAATACGCGTAACTTCTAGTAAATCGACGATTATTATAATTAAATGTGTGATTATTATATTAGTGATATCTTACCTAAACTAGTATTGGATCGATAAATTAAATTAGAGGGGTGATACATATTTGTTGTGATTTGTTTATATTATTTCATATTACATACATCAATATACGATTGTTTGGAAATTATAGTTTATATTAATAACTATAAAGTAAATATATAAGTTCAATGATATTCATAATATTTTTCAAAAAATTAATTATAATTTGAAAAATCAAAGAAGTTAAAATCAGTTCGTATGTACATTGTAAAAGGTAAAATAAACTTTGTTTAAAGTACATTATATAATATATCGAGTTCAGTACGACCAAGATCACGTGCTTATTACCAGTAAACAATAAATAGCCTCTAGGTAATAACCTACTATATACTTTAGTTAAATTCCTTTCACACCTTAGTTATGTTAAAGTAAAAATGCGGCATCTTAACGACCAAGGCGTGCCTGTGAAGTCATGTTGCAGATACAATTTCGATCAAAGCTGTTATTTAAGACTCGGATATTTAACCATGTAGCATGATACAATTGATTAAAAAAAAGAGCGTGTGTGCCGAGCACACGTGTCAGAAGTGAAACTTCAAAGATAACAAAATCGTCGCCTCCTCCATGATGTGACGGTATTGCCATGACGAGATTTTGAAATTTTACTTTTAACGCGCCGAAATAAGTTTAACTTCAAAAATAAAGACATATTGCGGAGACGTATAAAAATAAATTTATTTGTGAAACCGCTACAATTATCGGTTAAATTTACATTTCAAAGTTCAACTATATTCAGATTGAACTATAAAACAGTTATATTGGATGTTTGTAATTATGTAACCGAAACATTGAGTGTCATTTTCGCTACCTAAAGATAAAAAAACATACAATCATTGTGGCAAGGCACACAAAAGAAACCGACTGTAAAACATAAACACAGGCATATAATATCTATTTACTTAACATTCATAAAAGCTTCCAATAAACAGCTTCTCAGTAATATATTATTTCAATTACTTAACTATTCATAACTTTAACTATAGGTCAAATATACGGCGGTTAAAGAAAGCACAAATATTTGTTAATTGAAGCAGAGTCATGCGTCACAACTCACAATATTGCTCAAAACCTTAACGTCTACTCCACTATATACAATTAACATTTTTTGTGTCTTATTATTGTAATAACAATAATAATATTTAAACAAAATATTAGTCTAATGGTTTACTTATAAATCTATACTAATATTACAAAGAGGAAACCTTTGTATTTTTGTATTGAATAGGCTCAAAAACTACTAGACCGATTTCAAAATTTCTTTTACCATTACTTAGAGGGATTCTTCCGAATCCGCATAGGCTATATTGTATCCCGGAAAACGTAAATATGTACCACGGGCGAAGCCGGGGCGGACCGCTAGTTATATAATACAACTCCAAACGTAAGATAATTGAGAAGCAAAGTAATTTTGTTTAGGGTGAAATAACATTACTCAATGCTTTGTGTGTAATGAGGGTTTGAAAGGTGGGACTGGGATACGAGTAAACTCATGGTAAAAGCTTTCTGTTACGTAAAAACGACGTCTTATTATTATATTATGATACTGAAAGAATAGTATAAAACAGGGTGTATTCCTTAAGTGTGCACAGGCGATTATTCCGTAACTATGACAGATATCAAAAAACAGAAAATTGATGTCGAAAGTCCTCTATGTAAAATGAGGCTCTCCAAACCTAACCCATAGGAAAACGTTTAGAAATTCCTTGAAATTTAATACGTTATCGATATAGATTGCATGGCATTGCATAAACTGCATTTTCCGGGCTCGGAGCGATCGCATTGTATCGGGCAGGGCCTGTCGAAATTAGGGATTTAGGTCAGACGTCCGAACGGTCAGTAAATCGCGATGTAAGGCTGTGGACATATGTATCGATGAATATTTGTATTATTACAATAGTTAATATTTTTTAAATGTACATTTAAACTAATAAAATGTATGAAGTTAAGGCTGGTAGGAAACATGAGTAATCCGTGTGTACTTTTCTTGTATTGTAGTCAAATCTTTAGAAAATTTCCAGATTTTATTATCTCGTCGTAACTATCGCTCATTCTCACTTAATTACCATGCGTCAAACGCAAAATAAAGTAACAAATGTGCTTAAACTCTACCTATAATTTATTTTCTAACAATTTACACTCTAAAAAGTAACAATTTTAACCAAATTTATGTATCTCAAATCCTTGGTTTGGTAAAATTGCCCTATTAACCTATATCAACCCGAAATTAATTTAGGTTAATAGAGCGTTGTAACTGAAACGTATTTGTTTAATTTCCCCACGTCGTTAACAATAACTGCGTATTTATTATTAGAGCAAATATTATCACGAAAACCAACAATATTTCATTATGTCACAAGTACCAAATTAAAAAAAATGGATCAAGGTCTCTCCAACCTTCGCCTAATATTCTTAATTTCGTTATGCGTAATCTCAAGCTTATCGCGCGGTCCCTTCGTGACATTGTGGCTCTTAGTTACACGTGAGACCTCCATAAAGGGGTTCTAATTGTATATCGTCGATGTGTATCAGGCTTTACTTACGGTGGGCAGTATAACTTGCGTGGACTGTAGAGAGCGACCTTGGACAGAACCAGCCCCTCCCAACAATGTATTCAAATCCAAATAGTTGATCGTTACCCGCCGTCTCATTCGCATACCTCGTAATGGGAAATAGGAACTCTATTTCATTAGCATAAAGTTTATTTCCGCGTACGTGATGTTGGCGCTGAGTGCCTTCTGTGATAAGTCGCGGTGGCTTTGTTTTGTTAGTGCGGTTCTATCAGCTGTTGTGGGGCCTAGTACCCCATATGGAGTCTAGGAACTACGACGTTTCTTTTATATGGTCTTAATTGTTCGATAGAGCTCGGTGCATTCAGTGTCTTTGTGATAGTGATAAAAGTCTTTGCGTCTAAAAAAAATTAACCCTCGTATACCACAGTATATAACGGTTCTTAATAAGAATTTGAAAATTTTAAATTAAACACATAACGAAATTCTTCATACTTCATAAATATTTAAGCTTCCATTGCTTGAAATTCATACATTATAGCACTCGTTCGTTCGTGAATTCATTTTGTTCACGAGCTCATATATTTGATACAAACAATATTAAATTAAAAAGCGAATGCATGGTATCATTGAATCATATATCTTTTGATGTGAAGTTGCACTGTATGCAAATTGTTTCATTTGCATTGGACCCACGTCATATCCGTTTTATGTTAAATACTAAAAAGTTATCATTATACTAAACCCATGATCACATAAATATGAAAATAATAACGACTGTTATATCTATGTTTCGCATAGGTATAATATATCTCTCTATTAATAAAATTCCAAAAAGTTTCATCCAAGATTACATTTACATCACGTGACCGGGATATCTATAATCTAAATTATAAAATACACAGAAAAAATGTTAATAAGACAAGAAAAGCACCTGATAATAGTAAAAAAAAACATGTATGCGTGTACTAGAGTACACACGTAAGAAGTGAAACTTCTTTATGACCTTAAAAATGTCACGAGTATGGCGTAGCGCAAAAATGTCACGCGTACGGCGTAACGCAAAAATGTCACGCGTACGGCGTAACGCAAAAATGTTACACTAAATTTTTGTCCAACCCCGATAAAGAAGTTTCACTTCAACAAAATTGTAATCAGCTAAGAATCAATCGCCAATAAACTATTTAAAAACAATCGTTAAAGCTTAGTCGCTAGAGAGCTTTTCTTCGAGCAACAGACATATATCCATCTTCTTATACCCTACGCTTATATATGTAGAAGAAATTTTAATCTTTCAGCATAAAGTTAGTGTATTATGAACAAGGCTTTACTCAGAGCATGATAGCTAGGTACTTGAACTTGAGTGGAGGTACTGAACGCGAGTGACATTTAAACCTGTAATTAAATAATTATTTATTATTCAGCAAAGTCGGTAAATACAATCTCGTGTTGTAAAAACATTTTGAAATTTCGACTATGAAAATTCGGGGTATTTGATGTAATAACATATAATAACGTAAACCACAGAATAGCTGTGTATTTAAAATTGTTTCATATTATACATATAATATAAAAAAATCATACATATATGATATAGATACTTACGTGATTTTTAACATCATCCCTTCCGGAGTCAACACATGTAAAAAACAATTAATATTTGTAAACTTTAAAGATATACCTACTGCTCAAAAATTTTGGTAAGATATTTTTAACTGTGTTTTTGGATAGATCTGTTACTTGTTAGTTATCTGAACTGTCTGAAATCCTTTTTAATTTGGAATTATTGTTTGAGATCAAATCTTTTCGTGAAAAACTTAAAGAATAGAGAAGTCGTTAAAAAAGTACGAGTTATTCTATATATTTATATGAAAGCTCGCGTGTGCTACCTAATATAAAAATGGATTTATTTATAGCAAAACGTGAAGCAATAAAATACATTTTTATAATATTGAAGTATGAAGGCATTTCAAAAAGCCAAACGTCAAAACGCTATTTACGAATGATTTTTCTAGAAAACTTTTATTTGCTCATAATATTGATATTCATATTTTAAGTTTTAAATTGCACGTTCGTTAACTATTTATGAAATTGCTGAACTTTCCGATGTGGTAGTTGTTTATATTATATTTACCAACCAAAAAACCGATTGTATCGAGACACATTTAACAGAAGTTCCCAAACTTAATAAACAGTACATAATAATATCATACGCCATACATACATAACACGCCCGTACAATCATACATACATTAACAATTTACTCAATACTTCTACCTTCATTTCATACAATACATTTCAAACACGCAGTATCTTGGCTGCGCACGCACATGGTACATTTTCATTTACTATCAATTCATACAATATATCGTTGTTGTCCCATTCACAGAAACCCCTTAAATTATTTGCCTAAAACAAAAAAAAAATTAAAAAAATTCAGCGTAAAAGCGCTAGCATCTAAAATTACTAGACATTTTCAGCGTAAAAGCGAAAGCGCTTAACTGTTTATCTAAAACCACGAAAAATCCAGCGTAAAAGCTCTTGAATCCGTAATAAGAGATTTTCAGCGTAAAAAGCGCTTACATTAAAGACATTAGTTATCAAAAGAAATAAACGTGTGGCGCCCAAGCAGATACCGCTGGTTAGCTAATTCGATGGTGGACAGCGACGACGACGCCTTCACCGTCATTTCACTGCCAGTCTACACGCCACCGCCAGTAAGTTGTATTTTATCGCATACACATGTAGAATGATGTATAATAAAGATCACGTAGATTGGTATAGTGTATTTATGGGCTTATGGTGACAATAATCACACATACAAACACTCACAACAGACTGTATGGTATTCAAAATTTTAGGGAAAAAGCGATAATCGGCATTACATAAACGCTTAGCTAAAGGCTTAGCTTGTTATAAAAATACAAATTATTCAAAAATAAGACCCGGCTTTTCCAGAGCGCCTAAGCAATGTAGGTATATTGCTTTTAACCTAAGATATTTTTTCATATACTTTAGCAAAGGGAAATTAATTACCGCCTTATATGATTACAAATTATAATCTATTCTATGTTTTATCTAGTTATATATAAAATCTTTCGAGAGTAAATGAAAAACAAAAACACCTACCAAATGAAGCAATTAAGTTATACAAAAACGAAGATCTTAACGATCTTAATTGTTTCTATACTGTGACACAACACAAAGAAGTCAATTAACTGATATACCGAAAGTATTAATCGAGTAAAACACCGCAGTCCGTTTTCTATGCAGCAACTTCTGACGTGACCTCGCTCGCGACATATTCCCTCATCGCTTGTACACGCTCTAGAGTACAAAACAAAAACCACTACAGAAGACCCTTTGAGAGAAACAAAGCATTCTTAAAGTCCACCGAAAGTTTTTACGTGACGGGTACCAAGGGGTCATTCGGGTTGGATATTCTAATTGCACGCGTGAAAACGATAAGCTTTGTCCTTGAGGTACGGTCGGCTATCGGCCAAGGACTTATCCAGTCGGATTTGTTTACCCCGGCCAGTGGTCAGTCGCTCGCCGTTCCCTACACTAGTGCAAAATATCACGAATAAGGATCCGTTATTACGCGAAAAGTGCGGAGAATTTGAGAATCACTGACAATCTCACGGTGAGTTTTTACGAGCAGCGGTGTATTTTGTATTTTTTTTAATTTTTAATAATAATTTTGTAATTTAATTCTACACATAATAATTTGAACACATAGGTAATTTTGATAACTATAATAGTGGTAGGTGTAGAGATATAACTTAACAGGCCAAATAATTATGATGCCTTGTTCCTACTATACACATTTAACATACCAAGTACAAAAAAAAATAATTTAATTCATAGTTTATAATTAATTTTTGTTTTGTATATTTATATATTTTAAACATTTAAAAAAAAAAAGATTGTGAGTGTGTATAACTTATAATATGCATACCTAATCCTTTAAAATTTGCCAATACAGCAAATAAATTAAAACGATCCTTATGTCATGTTCAATCAAAAATGTTAATTGTAATTATCAATTATTTTATGTGCGCAAACCATCTGCGTAAACACACAAACCATAATCAACATCGCAACATTCTTTAAAAATATTTTTCGCAAAATATTTTGTCGTCTTTCTTGCGAGGTAATAAACATTTCTTCGTATAATTTGCTTGGAATTAGGTTATACAATCTGGGTTAAAAGCCGTAACGTTGAGAAATTACAAAAAACATCTGAAATGTAACAGCAATGTTTCCATAAGGCTATAAAATTTCTAACAAACTACGATAAATGTGTTACGTCCAAGTCTCACGCGCTCAATGGAGTATCGAAATGATTTACATAAAACTCACTTTAAAGGTTAATCACGAACTGTACTAGAACATGATAAATTACTTTCACTTTGTTAACTATATATTAAATTATATTAGCGGCTCGGTTTCAGCAACCTTTGTTTTGCACTAAGTGACTTGGAAGCCTGAATTTTAATTAAAAGCTTGATGTTTCTTATTGAGTGAGAAGATACTATTCATGGATATACTTAGATATTCTCTACAATATTTTTATTAGGCTAAATTACTATATACTACATGCAACATGATACCTATCATCTGAATTACACTCATTTTCTAGTTACGTTAGTACAAGTTTCAATGATTGTATGTTTAATTTTCAAAATTTATTTTACAACGATTCTATGAATGGAAAAGCCCCTTTTGTTAACTTTATTTTATTGCCACTAGATTATGCAATAATGCCTACAATCTCAAACAAAACCACAAAACTATAATCTATGCTACATCTAATTACTATTGTATTCACTAACAAACTAACATCAAATTCATGAAATTAAAAAGCCCACTAATTTACACCACCTTTGAACATAAGAATATATGCCTAAACTATGATGATACCTTTCTTTTTTAATCGCCCCACATCATAATACTTTTAATCATATTCTATAGAACCTAAGGCTCATATCCTTCTACAGGCGGCAAGCTACGGCAAAAAGAACGGCATGTGGTACGGTGGTACAAGCACAGCCAGCGGCTGGTCCCGCGCCGGCACTCGTAAGCAATCGGTAGCGGAGTCAGACGCCCCTCCCCCGGGGGGTGGCAAGCCGTCTAGTGGTCGAGTGATACGGATCATTAATAATATGGACCATTCTATACAGGTAATTTTTAATATGCTTTTAATTGCTGTATATTTGTATGTAACCGACTTGTTTGTGGGACCCCTTCACAATGGGCAGCGTTGGGCAATCATAAGTGTAGAGGGCCTAAATATCTATGATCGGCCGTCGTTGTAGATGTTTTTTTCATAATCGTCGTACTAGCGGTAAACATAGACGATCATTTTTGGGCCAACGCTGCCCATTGTGAAGAATGCCCATTAGAATATATTTTGAGTCTCTTTAAAGCCGGGAAAGATTTAATACAAACTTTGTTTTATAAAGGCTGGTAACAACACAATAATTTCATGAGTTTAAGCGTGTTTTATGGATATTGATTGTTTTATTTGTATTTGAAAATTTATATCTAATGCTATTACTTAAACTGAACTTAATTTTTAAGTAAACTGTTACATTCTAAGGAATAAAACCTGTGAATGATAATGCTCAGAAGGTACTAACTACCTATCTATTGTGGACAAAATGTGATATAAACTCATAAATAAAATTTACCTTCCATAGATTCGAGCTTTCGTTGTTTCGTGAATTATTTACTAGAAAACCAACATATTTTTATTAAAGACTAGCAGTCCGCCCCGGCTTCGCCCGTGGTACATATTGACGTTTTCTCTACGTAAGAACCATCCTCGCACTTCAAGGAATATAATAAAAAAAGAATTAACGAAATCGGTTCAGCCGTTCTCAAGTTATGCGCTTACCAACACATTTTGGGATTCATTTTTATATTATAGAGACATATCGTGTCTAAACATATTTCACAGCTTACGTGTTCAGACTTCATATTATATAATTTTATTTTTACGTTAGAAACTTCTAGAAACAAATAGTAAATCCAGTGTGCTGATTAAAGGTGAGACGTCAGAAAATAACCAGTTTCAATGAAACAGCTTGGATATGAAGTCCTATTTATAATAAACTAGCACGAAACGATTAAAATTTGATTAAGTAACGTGTACTTTTCTGAGCCCTTATCGCTACTAAATTGAAGGGTGTAGTGGCGCTAGCGCTAAACGCGAAGCCAAAGTAAGGTTTTCATACCGTTTATTGGGACGGTTTCAATGCAAAAACCTTGGCGATAAACTACGTGAAACAGTTTCAATTTCCACATTTAGGTCATAAATTATGTGCTGTATAGTTTAGTTTTATGGCCTTGGTAAATGATTTTATTAAAGTCCCACTTTTGATATTGTTTTGATGATTGAGGAATTAAATTTATGATTTAAAAATGTATCGTTCTTGTTGTGAACATTTTATTATGGTTTCATAACATTTCTAAAGCCTGATTTTGTTTGCAGTGTCGCGTGCTTTTAAATCTAAGGACAACACAACCATTCGAAGAGGTATTAGAAGATCTCGGTCAAGTATTGAAAATGAGTGGAGCTAAGAGGATGTACACTATTAACGGACAAGAAGTAAGATTACTGTTATCTTTATTATTTATCCAAATACAACAAGAAATAATTACTTATATTTAAATCAAAGCGAAAAAGCTCTTCCTAACAACGCGATATATTTAAGGGCAGATGCATTTCAAAACTGTTTCACTGATCGATTTACCTTTTGGGCAGATTGACCTTCTGTGTTAATTTGAGTATCATCTTTCGACACTTACATGTTTTCTTTATAATTTTTTACACATTTTTACTGCTAATATATTTGTTTATTAATTAAATGTTCTACAATAGGTACGAAGTTTCTCCCAACTCCGAAACGAATTCGCTGACGTAGAAACATTCTACTTGGGGAATGTGATGGTTCCACCTGCTTTGAGTCCTGGAGTAGCAGCTTTGCCTATAGAATCACCGATACGACGGTAGTATATTATATTATTTATTTTTCTTTGTATTGTGTTGATGACTAGTTAGTTAACGTAGAATGTTTAGCCGTTTTGGCGTCAATTGATGATTTAGAAACTCACATGCATATGAATAAATATTGGTTTTCTTTTTGGAGAATACTTTGCGTAGATATTTTTTTGTTTTGTCATATTATATCATAACATAATTTATACCGTAGATACTACACATTACTCACAATATCATGTGCTTTTATCATATACCAACGTCCTGTTAACAATCTTGATCAATTTCGATGAAGCACAGTGAGACCAGTTGCTCTACTAAGCCAGTAGGTACTTGTACAATAGCACTAAGCCATTAAATTATTAAAGTTTCTACGAGCTCTTAACTGCACTTTTCTTATAAATTATTTATACTCTAGATCCCGTTCAAGGGCGAACGTAGCAGCGATCCCGATATCAGACGACACGCGCGGGAGACGCGCTCGAAGCAAAAGCAGACCACGCGTACTGTATGCGCCTGAGGGAGAAATTATCCGGAATTCTGGTCTGACTATTTATGTTTTATTTATTGTGATATTACTACTTAGAAATTCCTTTATTTTGTGAATAATTGTTGTGTCTTTAGATATTTTTAATGTAGGTAGTTCGTGTTTATCTACCATCTTGACTGCGTGTTATTTTTTTTGTGAAATTGTGTAGTTGTAAGGACTAAGGACTTATTATTCGAAATAATAATAGTTAGAGATTCTAAGAATGTGATTCATAACTTTCATTTTATCAGTTCACTACCTTAAGTTCAAAATAATTTGCTTTTTATCGTAATTCTTACTACTCGTTTAGTCTTTCGATAAATGTTTTAAAAATGTGAGACGATATAAATTTTATGGGAGGTTCTTATTAGAATCGTCACCGCCCATTTGCGTGACATACGCGCGGTGTCTGATTAGTCCATGACATGTCATACTTTACCAGTATTGGCTATCGACATAAATAGTGGTTTTTATATACTTACTTTAGATGTGTTTTTTTGTTAATTTATCTTTCTTTCACGTCGCAACACAGCGATTTTATAGTATGATTATTCTGAAAAGTCTGATAGTCTACTTTTTACCGCGGTAAAACATCGCGCTCTGATGGGAATTTCCCTGAACAATGACATGGTCGAAGTCGTGGTCGGGAGCTATAGTGCTTAATAAGATTCAAATACAAATAACCTAAACAAATTCATGTAAATCTAACCGATGAAACCGTGAACTGTAATACTTATATGTCTGTTACAAGCATTATGTAAACTATAAATTTTTTTTTAGACTACACCCTCTTGGAAGTATTGAAGGAAGAACCAATGCGAGTGACGATCCGTGGCTTACGACGCACTTTCTATCCGCCGATACACCATCCTCCTATAGATAACTCTCCACCGGATAAGAAAATGCAGTTAGACTGGGTGTAAGTAGAATTTCAATATTAATTTATAATTATGTTACTAGCTGTCCCGGCAAACGTTGCTTTGCCTTACTCTTATTATTTAGGGAGTCGAAAAATAGATGTTGTCCGATTCTCAGACCTACGCGATTTGCAAACAAAATTTCATGAGAATCGGTAGTTTCGGAGGAGTTTAAGTACAAACACCGCTATATGCAAATTCTATATACAGGGTGTCCCACTATTGGTATACTAAGCACGAAGGGACTTGTAGTTTTGCATACACTGATCACGTAAAAAATACTTAAACAACAAAATTACGTCGAAAAATTTTTTGCACGATTTTTCCTTAAAATCCATGTTTTCTTCTCTAGCTTAACGCAGCCGGCATATACCGCTTCGCTAATGTGAGCATTCTGTCTATGAAAACATAATCTTAAACGATTGCTCACGTGCGGGTGGCAAAATTGGGCGGGTTGCTTATTAGGGGTGTTCCTACACATAGAGTTTTAAGAATTCATCTATTTGAAAAAAAATGCGTCTGGAATTTTATAATTATTTTTTATGTACTCAGCGTATGCAAAACTATAACCTCATTTGAGCTTAGTATACCGACGGTGGGACACCCTGTATAATATTTGTTTAATGCCGAAAAATGTTCATGAATAAAGACCTCATTTCACATTTAAACGTTAAATACATTGAATTTAATTTACCGAATGAATATATAGACCTTATTTCATACTACAGTAGGCATTAATTCTTAATTCTAAGTTAGGATTGGTAGAATTTTTTCATATTAAAATATTTCTATACTATTGCTTCATACTTTCTGAGTTCAGTAGTTATTATTTCGTCAGAATTAATATACATTAAGCATGTTCGGATTTAGCACAAAAAAGCTTACTTAGAATTAGTTTCTAGACTTGGCAGCAGTTGCACTTTGGAATGTGTGACGTAAAAGCAAATTCATGCGAAATAATTTTCGACGAAAGCAAATTTTATACCTTTCAACGTATATTTCGAATCTTATTAGGAAGCCTAAATTATGTAGAAGTTTTTTACCATATATTAATTATGATTTTTAACTGACAAACTGACGTGATTTAGGTACCGAAATAATAATGATCTAAGTCCTTAGGGAATACCTACTATAATAAGTGCGAGAAGTATTGATAAAATTAAAGTAAAACGTATGAGAAGAGCCATTGCTTATGATATGATCCCTATTTCCCTTCCCTAAACTACTGGGCCAATTTCGATTTTTGATTTCTTTTATTTTCTGGAAAATAATCTTATGCAAAGCAAGAGGAACTTCAGAAATGTATGCCTAAGAAGACCGATTTCGCAAATTATTCTTGAAGAAGGATCTTATGCAAAAGGATCTTAAGGAAAATATGCCTAAAAAGAGCGCTTGAAAAAAAACTTAACGGCTATTTGAACTTTACGCGCTCTACAAGTTAGTGACGTCTGTCTGGTCAGCTAGTTCATTAATATAAAGAAATAAGAAAACTTGACGACTGTTTTCTCGCGTTTCACAGTTCGCCCGAAGTCAAGACTACTACTTCAATAACAACTAATTCATTTATATCAAAACAGGTATGGCTACCGAGGGTCAGATTCCCGTAAGAACCTCTGGGTCCTTCCCACGGGTGAACTACTGTATTACGTAGCTGCAGTGGCTGTTATGTATGATCGGGATGAAGATTCGCAGAGGCACTATATTGGTCACACTGAAGATATTATGTGGTGAGATTTTGATTATAATTTTTGATTTGTTTTTATGTTTAAAAGTGGATTTTTATAATTTTAACGATGTGATTTATTTTGCGACTAAACTGCTTTTATTAAAAAAAATGTTCTTCTTTCAGGAATCAAATCTATTTTTCGAAATAATAAAATGCATTATTTCTATTTAGATATCGATTGTCTAGATTTTTGCTTTGTCTATCCCGCCCTGCATGAGAACGGTAATAGTTCTCTCCTATACTAAACAGGACTGTAAATTTATAAAGAATAGAAAAAATTCGATCACGAGGCGGGACTCGAATCCGCATCCTTTCACGCTAATCCGGGGCGGATGCCTGACCAACTCAGCCACCCGTGATCCCGCCAGAGCGAACGAATTTATTCTATTCTTTTCAGATTTATGTGTCTAAGGGACACACCGCGCGCCATCTATTGAGATAATTAACATCTATCTCAACCAATACGATAAATTTTTCAATGATTACAATATTAAATCGATGGAACATGACCTTTTTGTTGAATTTTATATTTTATTATAAAATTATATTTATAAAGCATTTGAATGCCATAAAACCAAAAATATCAAATTATACTGGACTTTCAAACTTAGTACATTATCAAATTGTGTCGATGCTAATACAAATTTTCTTCGACACTTAGTATGGAACTCCACCCCTCGCGCGAGCTAGTAGCGAGCGGTCAGCGAGCAGGCCGCGGACGACGGGCACAAGCGCACGTGCGCATCTGGAGCACGGACACGCTACAGACGCTCCACGTGTTCGGCA
>CAJQZN010043630.1:0-14723 GCA_907164685.1 Colias eurytheme | reverse complement strand
CTTCTCGCAGCTCGTGAGTGTTATAGCTCCCAGTGTGACCGACCCTTAGCTATGTTATAGTAACTAATGTATTAAGGCTGCAGTCTAGCAAAATTGCGTTTTCAACAAGTTATTTGACAATTTTTCCCGGCTAATGAAATGATAAACTGAATTTTTTTTTTCTTGTTTATCAATTAGTGTTATATACGCAATGCGCGTGAATTTTTTCACATTTATAAAGTTACTTTATGTTACCTTAATCAGGCCTTCAAGATAAGTCTCTTTCCCCCAAAGACATTTCGAGCTAAGTTTGTGCACTCACTACGTTGCAACCGATTACAATTTACACAATTTGATCAGCGCATAAATATCTTTATATAGTCGTAATTCAAATCTGCTGAATACAATTGCCGAAAAACTTATGATTTTCCTAATTAGAACGTTATAAATTCATTAAATTTCCCATTTTTTGCCTTACAAAAAACTATTGATAAATACTGCTAAAAGTTATTTTTTCCATTAATTTATTCGAGTTGGTTGAAGACCAATGAGTATTAATCCTTTAAAAATTTTTTTTTTGAATTTTGATAATTCTTTAAATATTAAAAAAAATATTTAAAATAATTAGGAAAAATCCTAGCGAATTTCTTCAGTCGCGCTCCTTGGGCCGGAGCGTTCTGACGTGTGCTCTACGCTCGATTTTCCTTCATACCGAAGTAAAAGTTGCTCTACTTCATTAAATTTAATATTTTTGTTAATCGATTATTTTTATCTTAGTTTTATGCAAATATTCATATTTTTAAACATTTGATTTCGATATGGAAAATAAATGAAAAAATATGCGTGTAACTACTAGAAAAAAAATTATCTTCGAACATAAAGTTAATGAAACCAAATAGATTACAAAGGTGATTGGCAACAATTTCTTTATTTTACGGGGTGTCAGTAAAGGGATGTATGTTTCTTCACTACATAGTATAAAACAAAGTTGCTTTCTCTATCCCTATGTCCCTTTGTACGCTTAAATCTTTGAAACTACGCAACGGATTTTGATGTGTTTTTTTTAATAGATAGAGTGATTCAAGCGGAAGGTTTATATGTATAATAACATCCATTAAATAGTGGAGAAGTACTGTTATTTTTGAGGTTTCTAATGTGATGTCGTAAATAATTACATTTTTTCCGCTTACATTGCAAACGCAGGCTGAACCCTACGAGTTTTATCAAAATAATGTACTAAGTATTGTACACATTGAAAAGGTCTACAGAAAAGTCCGTGATGGTATACGTCTATCTCTTATGGATAACCCACAATAACTTTTTTTTGTCATTTACTTTGTACGACAAATAATGGCTATTTTTCGAAGCGATTTTAACCAATACAGCATTAATCCTTAACCAATTAAATACCTTGAATACATTGTTCATTTAATATAGATCTATAGGCCCTTTACACCGTATGATTTAAGTGAATATTTTCGAAGATATTACAGATAAGAAATAAGTTTATACAGCGGTCGCACTTCCTCCCCTTTAAAGTGCATCACTCGAATATTCGTGGTCTGCACTCAAATATCGATCCAGTCCACCACCACCTCGAGACTGAGAAACCGCATTTGCTTTTTCTATCTGAGACACAAATAAAAACACCATCCAGCACAGCATACCTCAACTATCCCGGCTTTGTACTTGAACACAAATTTAAGCCAAAGGCCGGAGTGTGCGCGTATATTAGAGACAATATCTGTTATCAGCGTCTTCGAAACTTTGAAAATCCAGATTTTTCAGTACTCTGGCTCCTTGTTGACTTCGGTGCAGACCAAATAGTTTACGGAAATATTTATCGCTCCCATACAGGTGATTGGGGTACAACACAATTGTTCCAGTACCTAAGCGAAGCTGCTGATTCCATCCAGCAAATATACCCGTCTTCACAGCTTGTTCTCTTAGGAGATTTTAACGCCTGCCATAAAGATTGGTTATTTCCCTATCTTAAAACTGACCACGCTGGTAAGGAATCATACAGTCTTGCAGTGTCGCTGAATCTCACACAACTTGTGAAACAGGCTACTAGGGTTCCCGACGTTGAAGGTCACACAGCCAACATTCTTGATCTGTTTCTTACTTCTGACCCAGATAGATATTCTACTACCATTTCGTCACCCTTAGGTTCTTCAGACCATTGTGTAATTAAAACCGTAGCAGCATACTTTCCGCCGGATAGTAATCCTCAAACAACTAGGCGCATCTGGCGATATAAATGGGCTGACTGGGACGAAATGCGGCACTTTTTTTCATCTTACCCCTGGCGTCAAATATGTTTTTCTTCTGACGATCCGACAGCTTGCGCTACCGCCGTCGCAGACGTTATCAGACAGGCAATGGAATATTTTATTCCTTTCTCAGAAACCACTGCTTCATATAAATCCCGTCCTTGGTTTGATGCTGTTTGTAAACGCGCTGAATCCAAAAAACATCTAGCTTACTTGAACTGGGCAAATGCTCGTGCACAAAAGTCTTCTGATATCCACGCTAAGAAGAAAGCTTTTAATAAAGCGACCAAGATGTACAAAAAAGCATTACGAGAAGCTCGCTTTAAGCGTATACGGCATATTGGGTCCAAACTGGTCTCATATCCATCAGGCAGTAAAGCTTTCTGGACCTTGGCAAAGGCCGTAGAAAACAGCTTTTGTCGAACTTCGCTACCACCTCTACTCAAACCCAACGGATCACTAGCTCACTCTGCTAAAGAGAAGGCGGATTTATTTGCCTCTCTTTTTGCAAAAAACTCTCATTTGGATGCTTCGCAACTGTCACCTCCTTCTTTGCCGCACTGTGGGTATCATATGCCCGAAATTCGCATTAAGCAAAAAGAGGTACTTAAACTTTTGCGTAATCTCGACGTAGATAAAGCTAGTGGTCCGGACGGAATTCCCGCCTTGGTACTGAGAAATTGTGCCCCAGAACTATCCCCGATACTAACTCGTCTCTATCGCCTCTCGTACTCTACTGGAGTCGTACCCGAATCTTGGAAGATCGCAAACGTTCAGCCTATTCCCAAAAAAGGTTCTCGTGCCGATCCTAATAACTGCAGGCCTATCTCAATAACTTCTATTCTAGGTAAAGTTATGGAACGCCTACTAAATAAAAATCTCATGTTGTATCTTGAAGGTAACGATCTTCTAAGCGACCACCAGTATGGATTCCGTCGAAACAGATCAACCGGAGACCTCTTGGTACACATGACGCACACGATTGGGCAGGCTATTGATGGACAGGGAGAAGCACTAGCCGTCTCTTTGGACATCTCTAAAGCCTTTGATAGAGTATGGCACGAGAGCCTTTTATGTAAACTTCCATCCTTTGGAATCTGCCCGGACTTATGTACTTGGATTAGTAACTTTTTGAGGAACCGCTCTTTTCAGGTCACAGTTGAAGGATGTTCCTCTGACATCCATCTAGTCAATGCAGGTGTCCCTCAGGGGTCAGTCTTATCTGCAACTCTCTTTTTGCTCCATATTAACGACCTCTTCGGACCAGGTATTTATGGGTATGCAGATGACACTACAATTATAGATAGTTACATATCCGACTCACGACAGAATGAGGTGCAGATTCAACAACAGCGTGATGCAATGCTTGATCGTTTAAATATAGGTTTGAACAAAATATCTAATTGGGGCATCGGCAATCGTGTGGAATTTAATGCATCGAAAACGCAAACTTGTTTGTTTACAGCGAAACGAAGTCAATTAAAGTCTACACCAACATTTCACGGAGTACCTTTGGAATTATCTGACAGATTGGATCTTCTTGGTCTTACGCTCTCTCCAAATCTAAACTACAAAACTTTTATTGAATCCAAAGCAAGTGTTGCAGCAAAGAAGCTAAGTATACTTGCCAAGGTAAGGCAGTACTTTACACCGGAACAGCTTCTGAATCTCTATAAAGCACAAGTTCGGTCGTGTGTAGAGTACTGCTGTCACCTATGGGCTGGGGCTGCGAATTACCAACTGTCAGCACTTGATTCAATCGAAAAGCGAGCGAAAAGGCTTATTAACAATGACGTATTGGTCAATTCTAAATTGACCTGCCTCGAGCATCGTCGTAAGGTTGCCAGTTTGTCGGTATTTTACAGAATATTCTTTGGTGAATGTGCCGAGGAGTTACATAACTTGATACCGGCATCACCTTTTCACCATCGAACATCCAGACGCGGAGCAGATTTCCATCCTTATGTTGTAGACATCCCTAAAATTCGCACAAAGCGATTCACGTCATCATTTCTCTTGCGAACATCTAAGGACTGGAACTCTCTACCGAATACAGTTTTTCCACCTTCTTACAATCTATCCAAATTTAAAGCAAATGTGAATAGGCACCTTCTAGGTAAACATGTTCCAACTTAGGACGCGTTGTCACTTACCATCAGGTGAAACAGCGGCCAAATGTTTACCTATTCATGAATAAATAAAAAAATAAATAAATAAAGATTTAAAAATTGCGGGACGCAGCGTTTGCGACGGTACCGGCCGGCCGCCGCGGCCGCGCCATTGCACCCATGCGAAGCATGGGCGGGTCGCTAGTTAAAACTAAAGTAAGCTCATAAATTTTCTTATAATAATATAATTTTTTTTTGAAGTTCCAAAAATGTTTATTTTTCGTTTGAGAAATACGAAATATAATATAAACTTGTATTGAGAACTTGAACTTGGGACATACGGGGAAAATGATTTGTTTACTCCAAAATTCCAAATATGTCGAGGTGTTTCAATTTTTTCTTCTAGTCATTTTAAACGTAGCGGCATGTTGTTTGATTATTAATTTTGTAACTTAAATACAGGATGTTGGTTTTATATTCTGATCTTACAGACGCGCTGACAAATTTAGTCCACCATTTCTAGTTTGGTCCACCAACTCTATTTACCAATATTAAAACGAATGGATTATCATCATATCATCAAAACTCAGATGTAATGGAAGATCACAATAACATAGAAAATTCAATGGGTGTTGAGAACTAAACAAACACAAGTAACAGAGACGCACAGAATAAAAAAAGAGGACGAAAACGATAATTCGTTGATGCTTTCCCTTTTCGACGTATTGTTAGGGTACATCACCAATCTGCAAAAAACAAAACTGATGATTCCCAATTGCTGATTAAAAATGAAAAACAAATAATCGACAACAGTGGTGAAAATTTGCTGATCACAATGAAACATCCTTCAGTGGTAGCAGATTTACTCATTTAAAATGTATCGGTGAACAGCGTAAAGGAGAGGAGGACAGGAAACATTACGAATGTGGATGGTGGATTGTATACAGGTGTAATCGATAAGTATGTGCAGGCGATTATGACGTTATTATTGCAGGTATCAAAAAACTTAAAACTGGTATCGAAATTACTTTACCTAATGAGCAAAATGACAATAATAACTTTTTAAAAGTATAACGAGAAATATCTAAAAAATTTACTTTATACACTCCCATATCAAGAAGGGAAAATGGGAGTAGTAGAAGTTAAATGTCTAATTCCGGCAAAAGACATGAATGCGGAAGATGCGGTTAAAAATAAAAAATTAAATATTTGAAATACAATGCAAAAAAATAACACTTTTGTCATAGATAAGAATCATGACTATTTTTTCCAAATTCAGGGACAACTAAACGTTGCAGAAGTAGAAGTCTGCTTATTTGCTGTTTGGACTGGAGTGAATCATGATCGTCTAATATTAATTTAGTGAGAAACGTCTTCCCAGTTCAAAATGGAGAAATAAACCATCCACGCGAAGACCGACATCCGCGCGGACGGAGTCGCGGGCTGAAGCTAGTCAGAAATAAATATCTTTTGTTTTCATTTGCGCATTTTTCTATTTTATAATTTTTTACACAAACATTACATTTTTTTTATTATATACAAAATTTGTTTATCCGTTTTATTAGTGAAACTGAACAACTTTCACTAAGAAACTTAGGTCGAAAAAAATGTATAGAGTTATGCATTTTGTATGGAAAGCTTATTTTTTTTTATATTTCGTCCAAATTTCTTTGTTAAAGTTGATCAGTTATATAAACATGAAGTTGAAGATATCAATAGAACGTATTCGCAAATTGTGTGTACTGATAAAAAGAATCACCCGGTGTAATTTTCACGAAAATTGTTTCAAATTGTCATTTTAGGTACTTATTACGAATATTAAATTATGCATACGAATGATTTAATTTTTAAAAATTAAGTGGAGCAACTTTCCCTTAGTACATTTGTATTATTTACATATAGGATGACAGGATGCATTTGTTTGCACTACTAGACCAAGCCCTTAAGCTAAGGTGCACAAATCCAACAAACCAAAAATCATTTAAATCCCTTCTGTCGTTCTTGAGTTATAACTCATGTAATTAACAGAACTTTCTTTCAAATATACATGCAGATATCTCATATTTTTGTGTATTTATTTCTTATGTTATCCGTAATTTTGATTTATTAAGCTATAGCATAGCTTCTATCGCGGGCCTTGAGCGCGGGGAATCCAGAAATTGCGTAACGAAAATCCTCACGCTCCCCATTCCGACGGACACGGAGGTGTGGCTTGAAGGCATGCAATAGCTTTACCGCGGCAGTCCCCGAGTGCCACACGTCTTTTTTATGTCTACTCTTCAAATGTACAAACTTCCTTTTCTTTTAGAACGGAGGCAGTTACGTCATGGCGGTAGACAGCGGGCGGGAAAGCATACTGTCTGTGTGGCAGTGGCAGTGGGGACACTTACTTGGAAAAGTTGCTGTAAGTATTCACATTAAATACGCATTCATTTTTGTCTCAAAATATAACTTTTTAGCCTTTATCTATGCCTATATGGACACTCAAAGATTGCGTTTAAATAAAACTTCTGGGATGAATAAAATTCCATTATCTATACTAATATTATAACGAGGAAAGGTTTGTAATTATGTATGTATGTATGTATGTATGGTTTTCACGCATAAACTATTGGACCAATTTCAAAAATTCTTTCACCATTGGAAAGCTGCATCTTTACTGAGCAACATGGCTATATTGCATTTCCAAAAAAATTAGAGATCCTTACCAAAAATGCAATAATGTAACCCAAGGTTTAAAAAATTCCTTAATAAAAATTCTGTCATCGCGTGCGCTGCGGAATCTATTCCTTGAAGTACGAGGATGGTTCTTATGAAAAATAACGCAAAAATGTCACGCGTACGGCGTAACGCAAAAATGTTACACTAAATTTTTGTCCAACCCCGATAAAGAAGTTTCACTTCAAAAAACGTAAACATGTAGTTACCACGGGCGAAGCCGGGTCGGACCGCTAGTACATAATATGTATAGCTAAATTTCCGCCCGCGGCTTCGCCCGCGTTTTCAAAGGAAAACCCGCATAGTTGCCGTTCCCGCGGTATTTCCGGGATAAAACCTATCCTATGTGTTATTCTGATGTATAAGCGTATGTATAAGCGATATTGTGGTAAAGTTTCATTCAAATCCATTCAGTAATTTTTACGTGAAAGAGTAACAAACATCCATACATCCATACATCCATACTTACAAACTTTCGCCTTTATAATAGTAAAGTAGGATGTAATGTTCTCGAATATTGTTCCAATCTATTTTTATAGCAATGCACTTTCACAGACATGTAACCAGATGATAAGCGACACACGCCCATTTCAATGATATGCAATATTATTTTACCATTACGATATAATAATAGCTTATATTTAGCGATATCACGAAATTACAAACTGCATTCCTATCAACATTCTACGATTTATTTCCAAATAAATAACAAACAATGACGTGATCAAAAACCTTGTAAGTCTCAAGGTTCACCGTAAACTTAGATTGAGCTTGCGATTGTCGCCATTGTGCACTTTCGTTTGATCACGTGATGTGTCAACTTATAGACGAGATATTATTGTCCTTAGTTAAAAAAAACTAGTTAGTAACGGTTTCGGAAAACACTCTTTAGAAAAATACAAATTTAAACTATCCATAGAAGGTTGTCCTAAAACATAAGGGGGAAATTTTTTTTGGAAATCTAATACACGTAGTCTATCGTATATCATATTGAGAACCACGCAATCCTTAGGTCAAAACAGAATTGTGCAGTAATTTAAAGTTCATCGCGAACAGTCAGACGGGGTGGATGACTTTAGTTTAGTTCTTTACTTCATTTTTTTATTAATAATAGCCTTAACGTCATAAGTATTATGCATTATTTAGAGAACTTATAGATTGCAGTGTGGAAGGTACTTTTGGAATTATGATAATATATTTGCTTGCATTTCATACTTACATGCAACGCAATCCTTACCATGAAAATCGGACATTGATAAACCAATATATGAAACGATATACAAAAAACATAAAATACAAGCGTACTGCACGTGTACCTTAACGCATTTCAAACAATAAAAATGGCGATTTGATAATGAAACAACGAATACTAAGAATTAGTTTTCTGATGTGTCACGCGACGCCTCGACAAGCGACCTCCTTCTTTATTGAATTTATTTGAAACATACGAAATAAAAGCTGGACAGTCATGAACTTTAAATGAAAAAGCATTGTACTTTTTATCATGAACTCACAAAAATGATACCTATATTCAGTTTCCTGTGTCAAGTAACAACCACAATTTCTTTTGTTTCTCTGGGAGCTTTTTGGGAGATAGTAAGGTTAAAAAATTAAAACGAGAAGTCTATCCTGTCAATATCTTGACTTACTTCAGTGGTATGCACAAATTAGTTTACTCTTTGGAATGTCATCATGTAAATGTCTTCAAAACTACCCGCTTTACATTTTGTTTTTTCGCGCATTATAACTTTACAGACACTTCAAGAAGAGCTAACAGGAGCCGCTTTCCATCCTCTCGACGATAACTTGCTCATCACGCATGGTAAAGGACACCTCGCGTTTTGGAATCGGCGCAAAGACGGATTCTTCGAACGAACTGATATTATAAAACCTGTGAGTATACATTAAAAAGTGTATGAGCTTAAAGACCTTTGCAGTAGGTAGTTAACTAGATATCTATTGAAATGGTGATACATATCTTCTAACAAGAAGAAGAACTTCAACTAGTCTAGAAGAATCATAAAGGACATTAACTAAATTCCAAAAAAATCTTCGTAAGCTAGAACACAGAATAGAAAAAACCACAGATCACAGAAACTAAAGGGAGATATGGTTAGGGGGCGGGGCCGGTGTCGCAGCAATATGCCCAAAAAAAGAACAAGCTGTAGTGGTGCTGTATACGTACGTCACTTACAATCTAGTGTGCGAACGAATAGTCGCTCTCATATTTTTGTGTGATGACACGCACACAACGCGAAGTATTGTTTTGATTTTGTTTACTGCAGTTGTGTGCGTAAATTTGTAATGAGACACGGTTTCGTACGCAAGCGATTGGCATCTCTCTATATCTCTATGGAAAAAACCCTATTGAATTTTTCATCTATTTTTTACTATTTCTTTATGGTTAAATATTAACCTAGTAGTATCTTACAATGTAACATAACTATATTTAGTGTATAGAAGCTCTCGATTAAAATCAGATTTAATAAGAAGTAGAATTTTAATCAATGTGAATATTTATATAAAATCGCTTAAATTTCAGCCATCTCGAACCCACGTGACCGCACTACAATTCGAACAAGATGGCGACGTGGTCACAGCTGACAGCGACGGCTTCATCACTATTTACAGTGTAGATAGCGATGGAGCTTATTTTGTTCGTATGGAATTTGAGGTAAATAAATATTTTATGAACTTATCATATTATTTTGAAAAATCGATACTAATATCATAAAGCTGAAGAGTTTGTTTGTTTGTTTGAACACGCTAATCTCAGGAAATACTGGTCCGATTTGAAAAATTCTTTCGGTGTTAGATAACCTATTTATCGAGGAAAGCTATAGGCATTATCATCACGCTAAGACCAACAGGAGGTAAAACAAATGCGGGTGAAACCGCGGAGCACAGCTAGTTAAATATGTATTAAAAAATCGGATGAGGAATGGTCCACATAGTAAATATTTGACTCTTTCAGTTCAAGTTAGATCAAATTAATATAATATCATTGCTTTGTCTATAAATTTAAACTATGAAAACTGAAATGGAAAAAAAAACTTTTCATTAAAACTTCTTTTTTAAATTTAAATTTATGTTTCAGGCGCACATAAAAGGCATTAGTTCACTGGTCATGCTCTCCGAAGGAACTCTGATATCCGGTGGAGAAAGAGACAGAAAGATTGCAGCTTGGGATTCGTTACAAAACTATAAGAGAATAACAGAGACAAAGGTATAACAATATTCTAAGATCTAGTCTATTAAATTTTCTTTGCGAAAATTAAAATAAATTCATAACTAAATATTGCTCATGTTTTATTAATGTTTGTTAATTTTGTTTATCGTTTGCGTGTTTCTTTTGAAGTGAAATTTCTTTAGGTGAGAGTAAAATAATTTTAAGGTCGCGTCATGGTAATATCGTCACGTCATGGAGTGGTGACGATAATGGTATCTTCGAATTTTGCCAAGGAAGTTTCACTTTTCTTCTCTTTAAATTGAAAACATTTTAACAAAATTATTATTGGTTTTTAGCTCCCCGACTCAGCGGGAGGTGTTCGTACCATCTACCCTCAAAGACCGGGAAGAAATGACGGCAACTTATATGTGGGGACAACAAGGAACAATATCATGGAAGGATCCTTGCAAAGGCGGTTTAACCAAGTAAGTACATTTAAAACGAAAAAAAAATGATAGTAAATAAAACTACAAATTGTAAAGATATGTTCCATTAAAAAATGATATGGTAAAAAAATGGTACCTATGCTATATATTTTTCCAAATTAAACTGTATTCTGCACTAAACATTATACCTAAAAAGTACTAAATTTTCACATAGGATGTAAATTGGACTGAAGGAATTGTGATTTGTTATTGTCTGACATTCATATTAAAGCAACATTAGATAAAAAATTGGTCTCTTCAAAACGTTGTAGACTAAGGGCCGATTTTGCAATGCTTGGATAAAACTTATCCGTCCAATAAAGTATTACACGATAATATTAAAATGTCACGTAAACTGTCAAATACGGGCAATTAGAATACGTTTTTAAAATGGTAGTTTTATACATTATTCGACGAATAAATTTTAACCAAGGATTGAAAAATCAGCCCTAAATAAAATAAACTAGCTATCTTTACCATTATATTAGCATTTAATGTGGAATATTTTTAGGTGGTTTTCGGTCATTACAAATCTCTAATGGGTGTAGCGGTCCACCCTGATGACGAAATGTTCGCAACAGCCGGACATGACAAGAATATCGCCTTGTGGAAAGGACATAAGCTTATGTTTGCTACACAGGTAATTATGTAATTGTGTTAACTCTTATTTAACTGCCTTCTCTAAATCTATTTTGTCTCAGTTTCCCATAATATGTTGGTGGATGGATTTAGATTTAAAAATCTTTTTTGACGTGACAACGTCTTATAATTCGATAGAGCCGGCTGCACGCACGAAAAAACATGACTCATGCGGTGTTACCTCGCTCTGAGGCGTTCCATGTAAGGCTTGAAGTGCAAGCGAGAGCGCGGAACGAGCGACAAAGAAGCACAATCGGACGTTGTCACGTTCAACTATCGTCAGTAAACCGACTTTACAGACAACCAATTTTTGTTTTTGGCTTTCTCTTCTTGTACGCGTAAGCACAGAATAATAACTAGTAGCTAGCTACAGAAGCTTTTCTTCGCAATGGTTTCAAAGAAATATGTACTCAATCGGATAAACAATATGATTTAATTTAGCTTCGCGTTCCATTCGAGCATGTGCTCATTTACAAACCTATCAATTTTTTTTTGAGGGAATATAGGCCTTAATTGACGGGAGAACGGTTCATAATAAGTTATATATGTCGCGGTCAAGGGTTGCTTATGTGCGTGTAAAAATATCTGGAATTGTTTATGTTTCGGACAAAACATAAAAATTGTATCATTGTTACCTCACTGTAAATTAATTTATTACTTAGCTGATCTCTTTTGAAATATGTACTTAATCCTACTAATATTATAAAGGCGGAAGTTTGTGAGTGTGTATGGATGTATGTATGGATCACAGGTATGGATGGATGGACGTTTGTTACTCTTTCTCAAAAATGCTACTGAACCGATAACGATGAAATTTTGTATGTATGTAGCTGAAGATTCAGAATAATACATAGGCATAAAATCACGCCACCTCACTTAGAGGGTAGGCAGGCACTAGGCAGGAATTTCTAATATGGATCTTTCTTAACCGATTTTCATCAAATAGGAACATAGTGTTATCCAATCAAAGTAGATTTTACCTGTCTTTAGGAAACCAAAAAAAATAAAATTTTGATCACGATCCGTATTTGAAGAAATAAATACTGCACAGTATCTTTTTGCTTTTTTTCGTTTTGTGTCCATCTTGCAATTATCGAGAAAGTTGAACGTGGTCGAACAAATAGCGCGCGAGCGTGTCTTTTTTCGCTTGTGGCAGCCTTGGCCAGTTTAGCCCTTGCGCAATGGCCCTCGCCTGTAGGTATGTTTTTAATACCTACACGCGGATATACACAGGCCTGGCGTAAGTAAGCACGTAGTAGATATATAAGTATAATTTTCATCGCGCTTCCATTGTGGATGGGGGGGGTATTTCATATGAATTAAAATACATACAATACATGGATCTAGTTTATGACTTGTAATGTCACACATGTCTTTACATGTACGTAGTACTACTTACTCCATGGTGACATGTAGAGGCGAGCGTCGCACGACAAACACGTGACGAGCGGCTGGCGCGACGTTGCCGCGCCGTAGCCATAGATTTATTTATTTATTTATTTTATGCATAACAAGTAATTGACAGGTTTTACCCCAAAGCATTACATGTTTAGTTTTACACAAAATATTAAAAATAGGATACAGTTTTCATTAACTATCGACTTAAGAATTTAAAAACATTGGATTTATATGTATTTATAGACGTATTAAATAAATCTGTCTCGGGTAGCAGAGCGAGCAAGTCGTTTACTAATTTTACCGAACGCACCAAGGGGGCGTTACGGCCAGAAACAGTTCTTACACCTTGCTGCACAGCAAGGAAATCACGACCCCGACGTAGTCCCAACCCAGAAGGAGCCGCTACACTATAAATAAACTTCGGAGGAATTTTAAAAGAAATTCGTTCAAGACTAAATGGGTTATCTATACCACCATTTAGCACCTGATAAACGTGTACTAGTAAAATGTATTTGCGCCTTGATTCAAGACTGAAAAAGCCTGTCATACCATATACATAAAGAGACGGGTACATATTATATGGATAGTATCCATACATCTGCCTAAATGCAAACCTACAGAACTTTTTTGAATTTTCTCTAACATAAGAATATATTTTTTTTCATGCGGATCCCAGATAATACAATTATATTCCAAACTACTTCGGACGTATGCCTGGTAAAGAGAAATAGTACATTTTATGTCAGAAAAATTATTACCAGTTCGAATAATAAAACCGAGAATTTTTAAAGACTTATTGCATATATTCACGATATGGTCCTTAAAATTTAATCGAGAAGTAAAAGTAACTCCTAGATCTTTAATTGTGGTAACGCGCTGGATACACTGTCCACCTAAATAATTTGTGTAATCGATTGGCGTTCGAGACCGCGAGTAGCTCATAATTTTGCATTTACCAATATTAAAATACAAACGGTTTTTTACACCCCATTCCATAACGGACTCAATGTCATGCTGCAAAGCCTGGTATTGGGTATGATTTTGTACTCCCATATAAATTTTGAGGTCATCTGCGAACATTAAACACTGAGCGCTTTTGACAACATTCGGTAAATCATTAATTAAGATTAAAAACTGGGTCGGTCCTAGGGTCGATCCCTGACTTATTCCTGATTTAGTGAAATATATATTTGACTTATGGTTACCAATTTGAACATAGATTATTATGTTATAATTATTTCTACACAAGATGTAGGCATTCTGTTGGCATAGTTGCTTCGGAAGAATTGTTTTTGACGTGACAACGTCTAAAAACGGCTGCGTGCAGCCGTTTTTAAACGGCTGCGTGCAGCCGGCGCTATAATTCGATAGCGCCGGCTGCACGCACGAAAAAACATGACTCATGCGGCGTTACCTCGCTCTGAGGCGTTCCATGTAAGGCTTGAAGTGCAAGCGAGAGCGCGGTACGAGCGACAAAGAAGCACAATCGGACGTTGTCACGTTCAACTATCGTCAGTAAACCGACTTTACAGACAACCAATTTTTTTCACTAATAGACTTACTGACTTATAATATTTTCTATTTCGGAGCTTCTTAACCTTTTGTTTCCGGCGGAGCCGGATCAAGAATCTAGACAATAGTTTTTGTTTGTGACAATTTAACTCAAAAACTACTCGATCAATTTACGAAATTTTTTAACCATTGGAAAGTTACATATTTATCGAGTCATATAGACCATTTTTGTATTGTTTTATGTGTAATTATAAGCGATATAACGTCCAGGTTGGGTACGAATGCGTATCGCTGAGCTGGCACCCGAGCGGCGCGGCCCTAGCGGCGGGCAGTGCGGAGGGGCACCTGGTCGTGCACAACGCGGACGCGGGCGCGCCCGTGTGCACCGTGCGCGTGTGCGGCTCGCCGCTCAACTGCTTGCAGTACAACACCGGTGGGTATA
>CAJQZN010043629.1:0-13815 GCA_907164685.1 Colias eurytheme | reverse complement strand
TTGAGAGGAAATAGTTAACCAAATTTGCACCTGGCTCCCTAACCAATGCCATTTAAAATTTTGCCATAAGTATCACTACATAGTACAGTGAAACCTGGTTAAGTGAGACTTCAAGGGACCTGCAATGTCGTTTCACTTATAGAGGTATTCCACTTACCCAGTGTCTCAGATATACAGGTATAAATAAATATCTGTCTCATTTACAGAGGGTTCCATTAATAGAGGTGAGAATACAGGTTATTTCAGTTATACAGGCGCGATCATTAAATAAAATAACGTGTATATATAGTATATCTACAAAGAGTAGATTTTGGCACATTAAATTCGGCACAAACTTCTTCGCATGTCTTCCCACTTTCATAAACGGATATTAACTTCAGTTTTTCACGTAATGTTAACGATTGTAGCTTTCGTTTTGACATTTTTCAAATAAACATCTGTATGATAGTAAAGCGAAACTAAAACTGAAGGTAATTGAAGCTCAAAATTTGTACTTACGTACTTGGAATTACGTGTGGAATTTGTGGGTTGAATAAGAATGAGTAAACAAACAATATTATCTCAGTTACAGAGGTTTATGCATATAAAATTTACTCGCTGTCTCAGTTATAGAGGTAACTATGATGATAAATCGAAAGAACAAATCCCAGATATAGAGGTTTACCTCGTCCCACTAACAGAGGTAATTCAGTGCCAAAGTGTTGGGACCTCAGCATGAGTTCCAGCTATAGAGGTTTCTCACTTATCCAGGTCCCACTTAACCAAGTTTCACTGTATAACAAAGTCGCTTTCTCTGTCCCTATGTCCCTATGTATGCTTAAATCTTTAAAACTACGCAACGGATTTTAATGCGGTTTTTTTTAATAGATAGAGTGATTCAAGGGGAAGGTTTTAGTATATAATTTATTATGTTTTAGACAAAGCGGGCGAAGCCGCGGGCGGAAAGCTAGTATAGAATAAAATTCAGTTATACCTAATTAACTAAATAATAATAACTATGTCTCAAGTGCCATACATGATATGATATCTAACGTAGAATTTTCCTAGAATATCAAGTGTCGAACTTTATTTGTCGAGACATCCAATTAATTATTTTCTAACAGGTAAAACCCCCTACAATCATAGGTATATTATACCTACTCGTACGAAAATAAGATATCAGTTTGCAACATTTTTTTATTCTGAACGATAATTATGAAATCCTGGTAACTAATACTCAAACTCAAACTCAATATTGATTCAATTAGACTTCTTCTAGAAGCACTTTTGAAACGTCATTACATATTTTCAACATTTACCACCGACAATACCAATGAAAAGCTAGAAACACAGCTTTGCTGTTTTTATTTCCATTGTATATAAATATTTATGAGGACGTAATTACTATAAATCTATGTACGGTAAATGATATTTCGATTTAGTATACAAGCAAAAATTTGAATTCTTTGCTACAATGTAAGCGACAAAATAATTAGGTAACATTTTGTTTCAAGCAATATTGAATTACATTATGCAGTTATTTTAACTTCTATAAGTTTATTACAATTTATGACGACGTTGATTATAATAGAAAAAAAGTTTGGAAAACCAAAAGTGCACGACCCATAATGCTCATTCCTTCATCGAAAAGAAGATTTTAGTTTTTCGTTGATAACTATTAAATGATACTTAATAACATTACCATTTTCAATACCAATCTCTGTATAGTAGATCTATAGCTAATAAAAAATAATGCCATCAAATTAATTAAGTTTTACACAAGCTATCGTGTCTCTCCTCTCTACCGAAAAAAAGTGTTGATTGACGGGAATTTTATTTCTTCTATTTCTACATTTCTTTCCTGTTTAATTTTCTTATTTATTTATTTATTTATTTACGGCATACGCCAAACCATACATATATTAAACTTAATTCTAAACTTATCACTATGTTCTTAGTTCTAGGTACCTCTTACATTCTTCACCTATCATTCCAATCCCTGACACAAACAAATCATATACTGGTGCAGAATTGAGGATTGAGTTCAGCAGTGAAAGCATGCGAGGCACCGGAGACTGCTTTCTTGAATCAATTTTTACCAGTTACGGTATTAACCTTCATTAGATTATCTATAAAATGTTGTGCAGATTAAGGTTATCACGTGGTAATCCAATCGTGTAATTAATTAAGTAGTTGCGGAACCAAGTCAAAACAATTTTTTCGATAGTAAAACACTCTCTAATGCTTCGCATTATGAGTCGTGCAATACTCGGTTTAAACTCTATTTACAGGAAGGTTTTTAACCGGTCGAAACAAAATTGCGAATCCATGAAATGAATTAAAGTTTCCAAATCAGGAATTGGTTAAACGCAACCCGTGTCAAGTGGGGTTTAAATGTCAACAGTTATTACGGAGGTAGCAAGTACATACATACAAACATACATATAAGTTGTAGGTTGTGAGGTCAGGTTATTTATCTCTCTTTAATTGAAATTGATTCCCTAAATAACACCGAAATTGGTTCCTATTTCTGTTTATAATGTGTGTATTATAATGGATACAATAATCAATTTGACATAACAATAAGATGTGTTATGATTTTAATTTGTTTTTATTATAATGTCCTCCTTGGACGCTCTACAAAGGTGCTGATAGTAGGTGTAAAGAAAAATTGTAATTTAAAGTATAATATTTATGACTTGCTGTTCCAGAAGACGTTGTTCTTCCGCCATTTTATGTTTTCTCTCCACAAGAACCTTCTCTGTGCCTTAACAAAAACATTAAACAAATCGCCGAATTGGTAGAGTTATTCTCGAGTTTTACGCTTATCGACAAATTTGGCGATTCATTTTCATTGTATAGAAGCTTTGTATAGTCACATAATTAAATTTTTGTCCTTTTAATGCATTAACTATTTTACTAGAGAAACTGTTTATATGTTACTTTTAGGGGATGATTTCCTATATCTAATAATTAAAAATAACGATTTCAAAATCACGTCAACTTACGAGTCAGGTATAATTAACCCATACTTACACAAATACGCAGCATTTTTACTTCAAACCCAATAGTTTTAGCCCAAGGGATAGATACCAGAGCCCCAAGTACTTCAAATATTTCACACATCCCACAAAACAAGGAATTTTGGCCCTTTGTGTCCTTAATGTACAGCTATAGAATATTTTTGCCGGGTCACTGTGACCCATGGTGAGCGAGGAAGTCTATTTAATGGTAGGTACTCATGTGAAAGTTTAATGGTTTTTAGAGGGGAATTGAAGAGCTTTGGGTAAACACGAGTACTTTTTTGGGTGGGTTTACTTAGGGGATGTGTAAGATTTTATATCGTGAAGTTAAAAGTGAGAGCTTTCCGACCAATTTTTGATGTAATTTCAATAATGGATGTACTTTAAAAATTGAGGAATAATAATCATGAGCATCATAATTGAGATTAATTTATCATCACTACATAGTATAAAACAAAGTCGCTTTCCCTGTCCCTATGTCCCTATGTCCCTTTGTACGCTTAAATCTTTGAAACTACGCAACGGATTTTGATGCGGTTTTTTTAATAGATAGAGTGATTCAAGAGGAAGGCTTATATGTATAATAACATCCATTAAATAGTGGAGAAGTACTGTTATTTTTGAGGTTTCTAAGTGATGTAGTAAAAAATTACATTTTTTCCGCTTACATTGCAAACGCAGGCTTAACCCTACGAGTTTTATCAAAATAATGTACTAAGTATTATACACATTGAAAAGGTCTACAGAAAAGTCCGCGATGGTATAATATGTCTATCTCTTATGGATAACCCACAATAACTTTTTTTTGTCATTTACTTTTTACGACAAATAATGGCAAATTTTCGATGCGATTTTAACCAATACAGCATTAATCCTTAACCAATTAAATACCTTGAATACATTGTTCATTTAATATAGATCTATATAGCCCTTTACACCGTATGATTTAAGTGAATATTTTCGAAGATTTTACAGATTTAAAAATTGCGGGACGTAGCGTTTGCAGCGGTACCGGCCGGCCGCCCGGCTATATATTTTATACCCGTGCGAAGCCGGAGCGGGCCGCTATGTTTTTATATACAACGTTCACAGTTTTTCTGTAGTGTATTTAGTATCAGCATTGCACCCGTGCGAAGCCGGGGCGGGTCGCTAGTTATGAATATTTAAAAGTATGAATATAGATCGTACGTAAATACAGAGCATAATAATTATATAATTAAATTTTTTGGGATCAGTTAAAAATAATATAATAAATACAAAATCAATTATTTAGTAATTCGAAGAAGTAATTTAACCTAGCTATACTGCAATAAAAGGTCACAGAATTGTTTTCTGTCCACCCAAAAGACCTTTACACATAGTACATTACTACTAAATCTTATTTTCCTCAGAGTTGACGGTGGGCAATTATTTCAGCCTAAGGGTGGAATAGCTGAGTAAATTTACACTGGACCCTAATTAATGAGGTGAGAACGGGTTCCGTAGGATTATGAGGAAGCGGTGATTAAGTTAAAGGCGGATACTAAGGCGAAAACCGTGAAAATTAATCTGAGGAAAGAAAATGTCGATCCTTGCATATTACATGTATCTAAGGGCCGATTTTTCAATGCTTGGATAAACCTTATTCGTCGAATAATGTATTAAACTACCATTTTAAAAACGTATTCTAATTGCCCGTATTTGACATTTTACGTGACATTTTAATATTATCGTGTAATACTTTATTGGACGGATAAGTTTTATCCAAGCATTGAAAAATCGGCCCTTAATTGTAAGATTGATGTTTAATTATGTACATACCAATTAAATATAGGAGTAGTACGCTTGCCTCATAAACATACCTAAATATAATATTTTAATGATTTAACTCTTTACTCAAAATTAAGATAGAGTATAAGTTATGTGGAATATGTGTGGAATAAAGAGAAAGTATAACTTTCATTTTTCAACATCAGGGATCTCTAAAAAAGGGGTGATCAGTGAATTCAGCAGGTGCATACACAGTGCTGATTTTAACTGACTTCGTAACATTGCTCTGTTTTTCTTTATATTCGCCATTTTTTACAGATTTAAGATAATTCCATTGCATATTTATATCGGCAAACTAAAAATTATGAAGTGAATAAATTTTAGTTGTAATTAACACTAACAAATAATATTTTCTCTCCCACTTAATTTTGCTGCTCCTGTCAAAAAATTCTGCTCCAGCCACTAGCCCTTTTTGCCCATAGTTTAAATCTAGCGCTGTCCAAATAAATGCAGTCTAATGCTATATTTATTCCCAGCGGTGTGAGAAATTTAAAAAGCACTTAAGCATTCAAAACGCATTTCATTTGGTTGAAAGCGCTATGCCATAAATCAAAAAAATTCCGGCCAAGCCTGCCATCGGAATAAAATACGTCTTTTGAAGTCACTTTTCCCTTGAGAGATATTTTTTGCATCTTTAAAGAGGAACTTATCAGTTTTATTTGTGTTGATGATAACATGGTGCAATGATTTTTGTTAAAACGATTACTGCTTTTCTTGCTAATAATAATGGCCAATTTTTATATTTTCCAGCCATAAACCAGTGTTTTACTAGAAAATGTATAATATTTTCTAATTAAACACAGTTTCAAGAGATTTCCTCTTGCGAGAACAAAATAGTATCTCAATTTTCTTTATTTACGCCAACAAATTGCAAATACATATTTAAGATTATTCCTATCTATTATTAAAAATTAAAGCCTGAACATCATTGAAGTGAAACTTCGTAATCGGGGTTGGAAAAAAATTTAGTGTAACATTTTTTCGTTACGCGTGACATTTTTCCGTTACGCGCCATCTTTTTCTTATCCCTACCACGCGTGATTCGACGTAATTCTGTAAAGTTGCACATAATATTGTAAATTTTTTTGAAAAATAAGGTCATAAAGATTTTTTTTTTTATTTAACAAAATCGCTACAGCTTACACTTAACACGGTTGTAACCAGAGTTTATCCGAAACGAATTAAGCATTCAATTTGAAACTACAATGAGGATAAACTTTGTTTTTTAATAGATTATCGGGTATCAACTTTACCTACTTACTGCGTAATTAATGAGCTCAAGAATTGTCTATTTTGCCTTCGCATAATTAAAGAGAAACTCTTTGTACGGAGTTCTTGAATTTTCCTTTGCGTAAAGTTTGCAAGTGCTTTATTAAGGTCGCTCAAGGGCTCAGTGAAAGAACAGAAAAGGTTTGGAATTACAGAGAAGGTTTGAAGATAGTTGAAGAATGTCTAGGATCAATGTTCAATGAAGTCAGGGAATTAAAAGAAAAATCTAGCGGAGTGTAAAAGAGCTCTGCGTTTTTAAATGTTGTTACAAGAACGTTGGAAATTATAGACTTATATCTACAATCTACATAGTTTAATGTTTACCCCATTCTTTGTTTCCTATACCTAAGTATTGTTATCAGCTGCCGACAATTCTAAGTGTTGTATTGACGTTGAGAACAACGTTTTGGGCGGTTGCCAAATCCTCGTGCTACCACGAGCCAATGACTCAAACGGGCAATATGTTATTAAGCTACGAGGAATAATGGACTCTACTGCTTTCGAATAATAAACAAAATTAAACTGCAGAGTCAGCCTGGATTATAGCCTTATATTTATTGCTAAGTTGACAGTTCCGTTCTCCAAAATAAATATCGTGAATGGGAGAAGTATTGCGCCTGATACTTTTCTTACAGTAAAAATGCAGTCTATATATTTGGATTAACATTATGGCTAGGCGTGTGAAATTTTTAAATGTATTTCAGATTAATTGCTGATTTCATTTAAACGTATACTTGAATTACGCAGGAATTTCATTCATCTCGCAAATAAGGTCTAACCTTCTATTCGCCATATTTTCATAAGCTCATAAAGGGGATTCCAATACTTTTCCGTTGGTTAACGGAGTCTCGTAAAATGGGATCCGTAACCCAATTCCACGGAAGACTTGCATGAATAGGCTTTCGGGATTTCGTGGAAGATCCTGAACCCTAAATTCGGATGTCGCACACACCGGGATAGGATATTATAAACACTTATATTGTGTGATTATGTGTTATGGACGCGATTTATTTTGAAGAGTTGATGAAATACCTTTTATAATAATATTACCTACATGACTTGAAGCAAACAGTTTGTAGATTAAATTAAGTTTTCTTAACGAAGTTAAGATCCAGTTTTCTGTAATAGAAAGCGCGGTAAGAAAGATAAGTGATAATTTTTAGATAATAACTGGTATTAGGTTTAATTATTTTTTATTATTGTTCTATCAAAAATCACAATTATCTTTATATACAAATACATAACTACTGGCATCTAAATACATATTTATCAAGGTTTAGTCTCTATCAATGATGTTGTGTGTTTATACTCTAGTTAAGTAGTTAATTATAAATTATAATTATGCAAATAAACCTTAATAATAAGTAAAGTTAATTTAACTTAGGGCTGATTTTTCAATCCTTGGTTAAAACTTATTCGTCGAATAATGTATAAAACTACCATTTTAAAAACGTATTCTAATTGCCCGTATAATACACAAATGTCACAGTTTACGTGATATTTTAATATTATCGTGTAATACTTTATTGGACGGATAAGTTTTATCCAAGCATTGAAAAATTGGCCCTTAATAGGATAGGAATACAGACATTCTAATAATTTAAAACCGTATAATTAACAAAATATTATCCCTGAGTAAATAGAAATAAATTTATACGATATACAACCTTATTGTAATATAATTTTAATGTCTTCACTCTTAATCTAATATTTTATAGCAGCATGTGCGTTATTTTCAGTACTAAAATAGTCTAACTGTGATTATTTGTTATGTCAGCCGCGAATAGCTGAGCCACCATCAATAAGAAGTCAGAGAAGGGTTATCAACAGGAATTTATAAAAATAAAAGTAATATTTTTCAATGTTCGCTCTATGTATCTACTATCTACACACTTTTTCATGATTTCGCGAATTAAACTCGTTATAGTTTTATTATGGAAATGAACAAGATAGGATAACGATTATTTTACGTTCGCTTCTAAAACAATTTCTCAGATAAAAATAATGAAACTGGCTGAACTACACATTGGTGTTACTTGTTATATAATTTTCGAGGTACAAAAAACAGTTTGTAATCTATTTTTACTCATATACACAAAAAAAACTTACAAAGAACGTTCGTAGGAGTTTGGTTACAGACACTGTGACATGAGAAATGTATTATTACATTTTTTAGTTATAGATGGAGCTTGAGTTACTCACCAAAATCAGACATTCACAAAATAAATACTTAAATAAATATTTCAGGACGAATTTTCACACACGGCACGATCCGATTCCATACTAAGCTTTCGCTTGTGTTATGGATACCAGATGGCTGATAAATACTTAGTTATAAATTATATAGATAATTAACACCCAGATACAGAGGAAACACCTATGTTCATCACACAAATATCTGCCCCGGATGGGAATCGAACCCACGACCTCTGGCTTGGAAGGCAGGGACACTTCACACTACCAACCAAGCCAACCGGTAAGTCAACTATTCTTAATATTTTTTAGTTTTATTTAATTAATTTGGTGGCAACCCTATTCCTAAAATATCCAATTGAATCGGCCTATCAGTATAGATCAGTGGGATGTTTATCTCTCCTGGGTTTAATATAACGGCAAATAAGATACTGCTGAATGCTGAATTCCGATACATATCTCAATCTAGGTGAGTAACCGCATTGAAATAGATAAAATTTTGAACTAATGGCAGCTATTAAAATTAGTGAATTAGTTTATATTGCAGGATATGTTTAAGCCTTTATTGGTTTAATTTTTTTTACGTTGGGGAATATATTATCTATACTAATATTATAAATGCGAAAGTAACTCTGTCTGTCTGTCTGTTACTCAATCACGCCTAAAATACTGAACCAATTTTCATGAAATTTGGTATGCAGATATTTTGATACCCGAGAAAGGACATAGGATGGGTTTTATCCCGGAAATCCCACGGGAACGGAAACTATGTGGGTTTTTCTTTGACTGCGCGGGCGATGCCGCGGGTGGAAAGCTAGTGTACTATAAATCTTTTATCAAGTACTATTAATAATAACATAATTTTATAATATTTAATATTTATGTCGCTAATAAAGTTTACTTTAGGAATTAGGACCTACACAATATATTATCTAAAATAGTAATGTGTTAAACATAGACAAAAGAAGAAACTGTGAAATAAAAGTGAATATTTACTCTTAAGATAAAATTTTGATAAACATCTGCAATGTTCTCTAATAAAAACAATATTATGTAAAATTCAAATAAAGATATTACTCACCTGTCTATAATACTTACGAATTCAAAGACTCCAGCTTCTGTTCAGTAAACAGCGAGAAAATATCCCAGCCGAAATTTTCTAGATCAATCTAGAAGAAAATAATGAAAAGTCAAGATAGTTTATCTCCTATGTGCAGAAGAAAATCAATCATTGAAATAGATGTATTTGCCCAATAAATATATACAGAAACGTATATAAATAATAAGAATGTAATTTTTATATAATATCACGCAACTTCTGCATGTAGGTACTTTTGTTCATTTTTAATAATGCTCCAAGAAAGCGTCGATAAATCAAATAAAAGTAGTTTTCCTTTTAGTATATAAACATGTTTAGACTACAATATATAAACTATCATACTACTTTATTGTAAAGAAGAATGCTGCCGTTGTTTTTAATAATATCAAAAAATACTAACCCATTTCGAAATACTTCTCTTCGTTAGAAATTTATATAATTTCCGAGTGACATAATATTATATAGTAATATACTTACCCTATATTATTATTTCTATATTTACCCATAGGTGATAGCAAATCCAGGCAGAGACAGGAAGAACTAGTAGTTCATTAAGTATACAATGATTTCTATAACTTTTTTTGTTGAAAAGCATGAAATACGTTACGTCTTCCATTAGCAAGCGTGAATGAGGAAAATTATGGCACTTTAGGAAAATATGCCTTTTTCTGTTACTCCATTAGTTTCAGGCGTAGTGTGGGATGACATTTTTTTCTTTACATAATGCAAATGCGAAGGCATTACAAGTTAGGTTTATGTATATCTACTAGCTGCTGTGCTCCGCAGTTTTACCCGCAGTGCTTCGCTCCTGTTGGTCTTAGCGAGATGATATATTATAGCCAGTAGCCTATAGCCTTCCTCATAAATGGGCCATCTAACACCGAAATAATTTTTCAAACCAGTAGTTCCCGAGATTAGCGCGTTCAAACAAACAAACTCTTCAGCTTTATAACATTAGTAGAGATAAGTACTAGAATGTATTGTTTTTTCTAGGTTTTATATAACCTTGACAAATTTTAATGTGTCTTCATGTCAAAATAATTGAATTAAGTATGTTCTTTATTTTGTTATTAATAATTCATCAGTTGTTATAATCTGTAGAAACTTTCACAAGCTATTCATTTAAACAAAGAACACACACACAACTCTTTACTCCTTTTATATTAACAACTAGCGGTCCGCCCCGGCTTCGCCCGTGGTACATGTTTACGTTTTCTCTACATAAGAACCATCCTCGTACTTCAAGGAATATAATAAAAAAAGAATTATCGAAATCGGTTCAGCCGTTCTCGAGTTATGCGCTTACCAACACATTTTGCGATTCATTTTTATATATAAGATACCTTGTATACCCTCACGTTTGTATAATTTTTAAACAACACATACATTCCATCAATATTTTCCATATATTTTATAACTCAATATTTTCCATATTTCCACAAATAAATCTGTTTGAACTAATATAGAAACTACAGTCTTGTCGGTAAATTATCTGTCTCTTGCTTATCTAACACTGTCGCAACTCGCAATGCCTGATTGAGTTTCCTTGGAACAATACCTGATCGTGACTTCACATTAAATCGTATAAATAAATGGAAATTGAGTTGTCTGCTTCAGTTCAGGCACGTTCACAGCACATCCTTAAATTCGTTATTAGTTACATCAACTTTATGTTATTACGTAGATATATTGTTCTATGCATTTGTAAATAAACTATTGTGGTATTATTGTTATTTCAATTTGTTCTTCAGATAATAGAAATGCATTAATTTTGTTGGAAACGTTATTATGTGGTGATGACATGTAAAAAAGTATCTATAAATAATGATTTCTTATTATTCCCAAGAAAAATTTCGGAATAAGCGGTATATAAATTATTTATTTCTAGTCAATTTCTAGTACATTTGAATACTCATTCAAAGGACTTAATTCTATCGCAGACCACTTAAGATCAGATTAATAGCGTTTCAATTAAACAGCGTAAACAGGATTGTTTCGCACGCTTGTATTGTTCAGAATTGAATGGGTTTCCAATTTCAAACCAACATATCAAGCCTTATTATAACCGATTGTTATCTCTATCTTTTGTTCCTTTTCATAGGAAATTCAGGTACTTAGTTCAGCGGGTTGAAATAAAACAAACCAATGCAGTTTTTATTATATTTCAGTGATTACTGATTACATAATATTAATAACATATAATACCTTAGCCTATTGATTCTAAAAAAATCATTTCCAATATCACCTTACCTAGTTATTAAATTTTTGAATAATCCGTTTAAATTACCGGCTGAGTTATTCATTATAAGTAGATAAATGGAAATCGAAGTCGTCACCATAACGCTCGGTTACAAGGGACAAAAGGTGCCCCTCAAAATTCAAGACAATTCTTTGGTATCATCAAACTTAACTAAATAAAACAGGATTTAAAGACAATTCAAGATAAATTAACAACATAAATAAAGCTGGAAGCCTTGAGAACGTTTCGATTGAAACAAAAATAAATAATGTAATTGGAAACTTTGTCAACGCTCATACCGCTCTCGCAAAATCCCTAAATTTATTCAATACATTTTAAACGAACGCGTTTTATTTCATTTTAATTATGTCTACGGCTAATTCTCTGAATTGCAACCTTTATCGTATAAGTTAACAAACAACTTTGATTTCATTTCTTATGTTAATTATAATTACAACTACGAATAACTCTAAACTTCTAAACTTATCATTATGGAGCTAGAAGGACAGATGAAATGCAAACAAAAGGAAGAGAAAAACGGAGTTCAGATACAGAAGATGAGCTAGGAAATGCGTACGTATCAAAAATTGACTCGGGTTCCTCGTGAGGTTAGATGCCAACGTCTAAACAATAATTAATGATTAAATATTTATTGTCGGTATTAGCAAAATTGATTCTGACTCTAATGATGAAGCATCTAAATAAATGGATATTACTCACAGCCAGAATGATTCTTCATAGTTCATGTCTAGATATGGTAAGGAGGAAGGTACTTTTATCATATAAGTTTTAAAGGTTACATTTTAACTTTAATCTAATTTCACCTACAGTGCGTAAGTTTATGCATTCTCTATTTAATTAAAGATAGGATTGAAATCCTTTTAATGGAATGTTAGATTAGTTCTACTTGAAATAATTGCTCCCAATTTTTTGATATCTGGTGTGAATTCGGTCACCAGTGATCAAAAAATTACGAGAACATCAAATCCGAGTTTACCTTAGATATAATTTAGAAGAAGTTTATTTTGGAAACTACGATAGCTCATTTTAGTGAAACGCGTGACTTAGGTAATTTATTTCAATTTAAATTTTGAATTAACTCTATTCTAATCAAGTGCTAGATTTAAAATTGTATTTGATAGTAGTTTTTAACATCTTAATTTTAATGTTTGGGATAGAACTGATTTCAAAATCAAACGAAATGGTAAATTAGGTCGAATTGAACGGCCATAAGATTAAGGATATATATAGAAATACAGGAGCATAGAAGATAGATCGCTAAGAGAATTAGAAGCTTTACTAGATAATGGCACTGCGGAGTGTACCTGTCTTCATAAAAAATTATCCTAAGTCGGCTTATAATTAGATCGATTGATTAAGATTATGTCGCATTTATTTATGAGTTACCTTAACTTTAATATTTAACTCAACTACGTTTAACATGTCCTCATTTAACACCTCCTCTACTTCGTATTTATTGCCGATATCTACTTTAAATTCCTCAACAGCTTTCTTAATTCCGTGATTAGGCAAATAGATGGTAAGTTGTGATGTGCGATTATACCCTATATATATTTAATGAATAATAATTAAAATGTCTTTTAAATACAAAGATTCATGAGCTCAATGAATCTTTACATTTAATTTCACTCTCCTATTTAGTTGCGATGGCAAAGTTTCTAGTGGAGACGATAAAAATACAATAGTTTCGAACTGAGCGAAGTTTTACAATCGAGTTCCAACTGAGTTTGGTTAGTTTGTACTAGAATCCATAACGATTGCACGCAAATTTCATAGAGGAAGTTGCTGTTTGCGTGAAGAGGAATGGATTCTTGGGAGGTCAATTCAACAAAAGTTTGTTCGAACGTTCTCGAGGCTTCCACGCTGATAAAATTAAAATCTCATCTCGTAACATAAAACATTGGTTGTCAATATACGTTACAATTAAATTTACAATTTACGCATCCAACGTTGATCGTTCCCTTTCTATTCGGCTTTACCAAACTTTCTATCTCTAGAAATACAAAATTTAACGTATTTACAACCATTTTAATCCTTTTAAAAACACTCATAAGTACATCCTTGCGTCGCGCACAGTCAAAATGTACATTCTTTACATTATAGAATAAGGACTAGATTATATTGGTGAACATAATGATCAAATGATGCTTATCTTAGGTATTCTACGTTGACCGATGGACTCA